>JAYJLV010000056.1:289664-303551 GCA_036873485.1 Torymus texanus
AAAATTTATTTAGGTCGAAAAAGCTTCCATTTGATTAGCATGTTAACCAACGAAAATGGTTAATTTTCTACCAGGGCTATTTGCAATGAAAACTATCAAATCGTCGTAAAGATAAAGCATTATAGTTGAACGTAATTTATAAGATATAAAATATCTTATAAAAAGAAAAAAAAATTGAATTGCGCTCAAAAATCCAACCATTTTACGTAACTGTTACAAAATTCTTTCAACCCAATCCCAAAACACGTGTATACGTAATATAAAAAAATGTTAGCCTGTTGACTTGTCATGAAATCCAATCGTGCACATCGAAAAAAAAAGAAAAAGTTCGCTCGACTCTTCTCCCTTGAACTAATCAATCTTGAGCAGGCGCACACGCCTTACTACTCCGAGATAATTTCTATACCGTGACAGGTCTACATAGACCGTATACATCTCATTCTCAAAGTAAGCATAGCCTACTCCCATCGCCCATCGCCCATCGACGTATGGAGTAATGCGCAAGCGACACGCGCGTCGCGATAAAGGATTTGCAGCTTTTCCGTCCCAAGGTCTCGCGAAAAGCGGCAGACAATAATGAGGAGGAAGAAAGAGAAGTTGAGAGGGAGAGAGAGAGAGAGAGAGACTCACACATATACACATACATTCTACGCACGTAGACACAGCGGTGAAACGTGCGTGCGCGCGCGCGTAGCGGGTAAATTTAGCGACGACATCGACGTCACGTTTGCAGCCGGCGCTTCGATATTTCGACACGTCATTGCGCACGGCACGCAGGAAGGAATCCGACGACGACGACGACGACTAAGACAGCGACGGCGGATCTTGTCGTCGTCCTCGCGTGCAACCTTGACCCGACGTCGCGTGCGCGTTCACGCGATGAAGGGTCGAGAATGAGCAGCCGTCGAGGGGGTTGGCCGACGACGCGCACGTCGTTTTCTTTATCGCGCGCAACACCCTCGCGGTCACTTTTGCTTTGTTTGTTTGTTTGTGTTTTTTTTTTTTGTTTTTTTTTGTGTGATTTTTTTTAATTCTTTTTTTTATTTTAAATACAATATATATTTATTTTCAAAAGTTCAAGTACAAGATATCGCGCTTTTTTCCCGCGACAGAGATAGCGAGAGTGGGATCTCGACGACTACGACAACGACGAGTTGTTGTTGTTGTTGTTGTTGACTCGCCGTGTGTTGCGCGTTCGAGAACCGTGTCGCAGCGGTCTCGTCTCGGTGTCTGTCTCGATATATACGAGGGAGAGAAAAGGAGCTAAGTGATCGGGAAAGGCCGAAGAACAAGAAAAAAAAAGCTCAACATTGAAGGAACGCTGGTGCACACATACACATACACAGAAAGAGAGAGAGACTTTACACGTTCACGTAAAGTGGGAGCATCATCATTTGTGGGACAACTTGACTGTGCGTCAAGTACCGGCCGGTAGGCATATAATCTCTTCATCTTTTTGCACCGGCCGCCAATGAACTTTCTCTCAGTCTCGTTCCTTTTGTTGCGCACGTCGTCCGTGGAGGCACCTGTTGAGAGGAAGCTATACAGTGGAGTGGGGGACAAGGGCTCCGCATCAGTTGGAGCCCGGAGGGCATGTGGGGGTTGGCTCTATACATGGTATATGGCAATTGTTATTGTTTATTTAACTACTCGGTCGTCTCTCTGTCATTGTATCCTGCTAAAAAATAGTGTGTAGCAACTTGGGGGGAGGGGACTATTTAGAAAAACAAAACTTTTCTGCTCGCTCGTTTTTCTCTCTCTTGCATTCTCTCTGTCTCTCTCACACACACATACTATCGCGCTTTTTTGTTCTCTCTCTCTCTCGTTTTTGCGATTTTGTTTCTTCTCTCCTCGTTCTCTCACGCCTCCTCTTCTTCTTCCTCCTCTTCCTCCTCGTCAACTCCTACGCACTTAGGACACAGCGGCTTTCCCTCCATCGCGTAAAAGGACTTTCCGGATACGGCTTTCTTGCAATCCTGCAATACATGATGCGACATATTGAATGATATGATGTAATATAGTGTATATTCACGCATAATCTCCGGTGTTAATTTAACAAAGCCTGCGTTTTGTGTGCGTCTATGTGTATAGTAGATCCGTGTTTTTTCTGGAAGTCTATTATACCTGCTACTTCATACATAATATATTTTTTCAAATTTTGTTCTTATAATTGTTAAAAAAAAAAATTATTAGTCAAAGCGCGCAATTTACCCGGCAGACGAAGCAATCCGGATGCCACTGGCTGTTGAGAGCCGATATATAGTTCTCCATGATAGCGCGG
This sequence comes from Torymus texanus, assembly GCA_036873485.1. Classification (NCBI taxonomy): domain Eukaryota; kingdom Metazoa; phylum Arthropoda; class Insecta; order Hymenoptera; family Torymidae; genus Torymus; species Torymus texanus. The sequence goes on from JAYJLV010000056.1 coordinate 291,946, forward strand.
TTACAACCACCGCACTTGGGTGCGAACATATCGAAGTAATCCTCACGGCAGTAAGGTTTGCCATCGCGTTCGTGGAAGCCTTCCTCGCCGAATTGCTTGCCGCACTGGGCACAGAAGAAGTGTTCCGTATGCCAGGTCTTGTCCAGTGCCGTTACGCATTTCTGTGTTCAGAGAAGGACAAAAAGACAACAGAATTGCAGATGCAAGCTAATTAAATGGATATCGGATATGTATAAGCTACCGCGCAAAGCTCGCTCAATAAACAATTTATACGTGAAGCAACTTTGCGCACAAGCTGTACACGTTTGTGTGTATTTTTTCAGTGGTTGGTAGCCTACATCGAGGATTGGTCCGTTACAGTAGGCGCAGCGTGGCGAGAAGAGATTATGGTAATCCGGCTCACAGTATGGCTTGCCCTCACGCTCGAAGAAATTGCGAGTACCGAGCTCCTGGTTGCAATGCGTGCAGGTGAAATGCTCTGGATGCCATGTCTTTCCCAGGGCGGTGATCACCTGTGAACCACAAGAACAGACGCAACAGAGTTATTAACACACTAATCTCTCAAAGTCTGATTTATATATAAATGCACAAACGTCACTAGTGTAAAATTAGCCGGAACCAAGGAGAAAGAGAGAGGAAAAAAAAGGTTAATTTCCCCGTGTGGTGAGTAACGCCAGAAGCGTCGACTTTTTCAGCCCCGTGAGTCAGAGCCAATAAACATCGGAAGAAGCCCCGCGCGAACGCAGCTAAACAACTCGCGGACTCACATCACGGCTCGCGAGAGAGAAAGACAGAGCGAGCGCGCGGTGTCGGGTTCCTCTTCTCCCCCTCGACGCGAAAATTACTCCAAACGGCACAGCCCGTCCGATTTTCAAATAAGATCAGGTTGTGCTACTGCTGCTGCTACTACTGCTGCTGTTATAATTCGGCTGTAGAGATCGCGCGTGCCAAAGCGAGTATATTATATTCGCGCGCGATCGGTGTACTGCTGCGCGGCTCTGTGGCGGCTTCTTCCGAAAAGTATATAAGGAAAGAAAAAAAAGTAAAACTATGAAAAGTAATAATATTGAATTGTGGATTATTGTCACCTGTCCGACGATGGGCTTCTCGCAGGCGTTGCAGCAGCCCTTTTGCGTAGTGTTGACTCCTTGGCGGCTCATGTCTGCCTGGAGATTACCAAGCATAGAATCCAACTGGTTCTGCCTGACGTGCGTGACCGACTGAGCGGTCGCTGTGTGACTCTCGTACTGTGGCTGATAAAGATGACTCGTACGCGTCTCCGATATGTGCACCCTCGACTGTGTCGTCTGCTGCTGTTCGGGCAATGCTACTGCTGACGGTGGCAAGGGACTGCTCGACTTAACGGTGGCCTTGTTCGGCTTGGCGTATGGCGAGTCCGTCACCGTCTGCCGCTGGTGGTTGCTACCGTTGATCTGCCGCGAGTCGAGAAACGCAGCCGAGTGTTAGTGTGCGACTAGTAGTCAGTAAGCGGTGCTTTCGGGGTATTTTCAGGCACGCGAGCGAACGAGCGAGCGAACCGCCTGCGTGCGTGTGATTTTCTTGGCTCGCTTGGGGGGAGGTGGAAAGAGAGAGTGAGGAGGGGGAGGAGGGATAAGGGGGGCGGGGACAGAAAACGCGTACAGTCGCGAGCGGCGCGGCTTCCAGAGAGAGAGAGAGAGAGAGAGAGAGAGAGAGAGTGGGAGAGAGAGACACGCTCGGGACCGGAAGGTCTCGAAGACGAGCCAACCGAGTGCCAGAGGATGCTTTGACACTCGCGAGGCGATTATAATCCACGCGAGAGATACTAAAACCGCGAACGCTGCGGATATATGTTATAATCTTTTCCTCATTTTCTTTACGCTTACGCGACTCTCGAATCACGATTCAAGCTCAAGCTACGCGCGCATACGGCTAGTGTGCTTTAACTTTCGCGGTTTTTATTATTATACCCGACGTTTGTTTTGTTTCTTATAATTAAAGCGAAAAATAATTCAGCGAATGTTTCGTAATATCTTAAAGTTTATCTTTTGTGAAATACTTCGAGACCGTTGCGCGAAAGTTTTATAATTTTTGGTGAATTGTTCAATTAGACGTTCTAATTTTAGATATGAATGAAGTACTTGCCATTAAACGCATGTATTATTGTTTTAAAAGAGCGATAAAATCTTATTTTAGAGAGTGGAGTGAATTTTCCGTAAGCCAGTCTTTTTATTATAATTTATTTTTAACCCTTCAACTGCCTGATGTAAAGACGTCTCGTGAAATCCCGGATAAAAGCTATATCTGTCATTTTCACCTTGCGATATTGCATTTCGTTGTTAAATTTATAAACATTTATATAAAAGTATATTAAATACAAGGAAGCTGTTAACAAACAACTTAACTAGGATCATCATTATTTATCAGGATGTGATTCACCGTCAACACCGCTTAGTTTTCAACAACATTTAAGTTATGCTAAATCGCGAAAAAGGGGTTGGCGAAAGACTGCGAGGAGCCAAAGCGAAAGAGAGAAGGAGAAAGAGAAAAAAGAGCTTCTTGGTGTATTATAGATCTCAACTCGTGGATAAACAGCTCTTTCTCGTCGCGGAAGAGAGACAGACGCGTGCGTCGTATATATGCGCGCGGGCGCTCGTGTCTGTAAGAGCAAGTGAGAGAGAGAGAGAGAGAGAGAGAGAGAGAACGCGCGCTAGGCGGAATGGAAGCTATTTCGGTAACCTGGCCGGCCAAGAATGGTCAGGAGCTCCTCCGACGTCAATGAGGTTTGTCTCTCCCCAGAAAATTCTCTCTTCCTCGCTCTCACTCTCACGCTCCCTCTCTTTTTCTCCGTTGCTTTTCTCGCACTTTTCCGCGGTTGCGACGCGTCTCGTTTCTATGTCATTATCAAGAGATTTGGTCGGCCACGGTGTCTGGTTCTCACACGTTTCATTGTTTCGTTGCGGTTTTTAGTTTGTTTATGTTTGGCGGCTGGGTTTAAAGGGCCAGCGGTCATTTCACGAAGTGGTCGTTAAATTGTCTATGGGTCTTTTATAATTTGTTTGCAAGAATTAGGTTTCAAGATAATTTTTTTTTAACCAGATTTATTGATTCACTCTTTTAGCTACGATTAGTTTGGAGTTCGGATAAAAGTATCTTTTAGACATGACAAATTTGATATAACGCAAATGTTTGAAGATTTTCGAAACCGACCTAAAAGTATGCATATTTTGTAAATATTTGCGTATACTAAAATACATTTAGCATGACCCAGAACTCTCTCTCCCTCTCTGTTTTCTTCATATCACTCTAAATTGCATTTCAAAAATTTTCAGTTCTAAATGGCTATAATATGTTTTCAATTTTTTTTTTAATGTTAAATAAATATTTTTAATTTGTGTAAAAATGATATTTAAAAGGACTTTTTTACAAGCTTTTTTTATCATTTTAATAATATTAAATTAATATGTTTTTTAATTAATATACAAATCCTTGTAATCATTAACCAAATAATGCGAATATTATATTTAAAAATGTATACATAAGATGATGGTTAATGCATAATTATTAACAAAACAGATTTCAATATTTAGGACCAAAAAAATTGTATACTCAATATTTATGCAAAATAAAAACAGTTTAGGTTTTTAGTATAAACATGCAAGAAAATAATACGATAAATTAGAAATTGGATCACTTTAAATGTCCCATTATAAATAGATTTTAATCAAAACAGACTGTTATTCAAATGTTTCTTTTTCTTAGATCCCAATCTTTAGTTCATTATTTCAGTTCTTTTCCTCGCCTGTTTCTTTAACTTTCAAAATTTATCGCTATTAAGTAATTGATATTCGACATTGAAGAATTGCCCGTCAATTTTCAAACGTCAGGTTATTTTCTTCCGATCCAAACTAATTTTGTTTGTGCTAAAAGTTTGTAGAATTTAACGAACATAATTACAACTAATATTTACATAACTTATACAGTTAATATTTTTTAAATGAAATGTTAGTTTTTGTATTTAATTATAAAGCTTAGCCTATTCGCGTAACTCGAGCATTTTCATAATTACTTATTCATTGTTTAGTTTGTAGAAATTAAGTCAAGGTTAGCGTAAACCGTAAACGTATTGCGGACAATTTACTTAACCGTAATAAAAGAGTAAACAAATTACTAGAATATTAATTATTCTTTAAAAAAAATCACCGGTATTATATTTCTCGTGAAATTCTATCATCAATCAAAATAAAAATAATAAAAACTCAATAAGAAATTACTTAAAAAAAATGCTTAACGCTATCGGCATTAGCTTCGATTATCTTATCGATCGGTATCGCTTCACTTCCACAAACCATCGATTCACCGAGACTGCACACGCATATTATACATATAACACTTCAAGGTATCAGCAATATTTCACGACAAATAATCGGTTTCTATTCCGGGATGCGAAAAATCGTCGTACAGCAATTTCCAAGATCGAAAAGAAATTTGGGTTGCCGCGGAGGCAATAGACTCACCTTGAATTCGGAGAGGGAGGCCATGAGGTCGTCGAGCTCCTTGGTCGCGTTGCTGGCCGTGTGGCCGTTGCTCGTGACGACGTAGCTGCGGTCAACATCGCGCGTCCGACCGAGCGAGCCAGCATGCTGATAGTAGCCGTCAGCTGGTTGCACCTCCGTCGACGTTTCCTCAATCGTCACCTTCACTCGGCCCTCCGAAGGATAATCCCTGTACGGAGATCGCGTGATAATTCGAACGTTTTCGCGCGACGCTTCGTTTCTTTTTGTAGGGACATACCAAATAAAGATTGTGGATTTTTTATTTTAACAAATATATGAATTCATTTTACTTTTCTTTTTTTTTTTAAAGTTATGTGCAAATTAAACACTAGATAGAACACAACAATAAGAGCATGTTTAGTATATAACATTGATCGACATAGTTACACACGTAAACTTATAATTTTTATAGTGCAAAAACGTAAAAAATTAACAATACAATTAGTACAAAATTAGATTATAAAAAAGGGGAATCAGTGATTTATTTTCATTAGTAAAGTAGTTTATATTTATAAAGCTTTTTAAAATATCTAAACGATTTATTCAATTTTATTTGATACTTAAGTGACCTTAAAAATTTAGTTATTTTTACTATATAGGAAGAAAAAACTATTTTCACAATAAAAGTTACTTATAAATCGCTAATCATCGATGGACAAAAGAATCGCGTAAGATTCTACCTCGAAAGCTAAAATTACCAGCACCAGGTTAAAGAATATTCTACGATGGCACTCGCATTATACGTTCATTACGCGCAATTTTTTCGTTACTAAAAAGCATGATATTAACATCTTAACTTCAAATGTGCCATCTAATTGTGCAGTCCGATATATATCTTCTCTTAAAAAAGTGATGGATAAAATCTGTCATCAAAATAAGACTGTTTTAATTGGTTGTTGTAGACTCATTAGATTAGGCATGAAAATCTAATATGTTTGAATTTTCAAGATTGAAATCTCGACTTTATAAATATCTAAAACTGAATAATTAAAATAGTATAAGAAAAATTTCATGGTCATATTTATCAAGTTTATGTTATTATTGTTTAATTTAAACTAATTGACAGAAACATTTAAATTGAACCTAACTTAATCGTGAGCTTATAACCTCAAAAAAAAAAAAAAATAAATATATAAATAAATAAAATAATGAAACCCAATAAGCGCGAAGCGCATTAAATTTAGCTAGTGTGTATATAAATCCTATATTGACAAGTTCCGTGCGAATGAATCATTCTCCATAAATTCACTTTACCAGGTATCATCCGCAAATCCAATAGCAAAATTTATAAATCAACTACCGATCATCGCTTTTACAACAGGCATTATCTGTGCTTCAAAAGAAAAAAAAGATGCGGCCTCGCTAAACCCGCTTATCGCTTGGAGAGCGCGGGTCAGTCTCGGGCTCCACATGTGAGCATTAAAGCACCACACATACAAACACGTTAAGTAGTAAAAGGCCGAGTCGGTCGGCCGCCACTTACCCGTTCGGCATAGCCGTGCTCAGCTCCTCGAGCAGGGAGTCGACAGTCGGTCGATTAGCCGACAGGCTACTCGTGGATCGCAACATCGGGCTCGTAGATCCGCCGTTCATCGATCGAATTTCTGAAACATCAAAATAATGATTTCATAAATGACGCTGTTTTGTTCTTTAATTATAAAGGTACATTTTAAATTAAGAAAAATTAAAATAACAAATATATAAATTAAAATAATAAAAATATAAATAACTTTCCACCGGGTAGGAGGAAAAATTATACGTTATACTCGGAAGCAATCAAACCCGAGCGAAGCGAGAGAAACAAGTCCCTTGCAAAAGTCTATATCTACTAACGCTTTCTTACTGATTTAATATTAAATAAAATAGTCTATTTCCTTTGAAAGGGTAAATACTATATGAGCAATTCCCAAAAGACTTCCCCCTTACGTCTCGAAAAGAATAATAACAGTTTCTTGATGTCCCACTCGCCAGATAAATTTTATCTTGTTCTTTAGGACTTTCTGAGTGTAGAAAAAATAGGAACACGCTCGATTTGATGGTATAATTTTTTGCTGACAATACTTTGATTTTTTTTTAAATGTTCAAGAATTGCTCTAGTTTGGTCCTGCATCACTTCACGAAAAACAAGTCAATATGAACTTTGGAAAAAGAAAATGAAGAAAACTACAGAACTAAAGATTTCCAAAGATTTTTTCAGAATTCGAAAATGTTGATTCTTTTAAAAATTACGAGAGTTTGAAGTTGAGCTTAAAATTCATAAAATACTGTAATAATGCAAGGATTCAGTTTTTACCCTTTGCCCCCTTTTTTCGTGAATTTTAAGCTAAACTACAAACTCACGTAATTTCTCTAATTCTAAAAAAAGCTTTGAAATGTTTTAGCTCTCTAGTTTAATTTTATTTTTTCTAAAGTTCGCATTCATGTTTTAAAAAACGAATTATTTTCAGCAAAAAATGATACCATCAAATCGAACGTGCTCCTATTTTTTATCTGGTGAGATAAATAATTTTGGGAATAGCTCATATGTATCATTAATAAAACTATTTCCGACGGTATTCCAGCACCCCTAAGACTCAATGAAATAAATTATGTACTAACTTATTTTTGAGTATTTTAATGATCGCAAAACTATGACAAAAACAAAAGTTGGCCAGGTGAGAGAGATACAATCAAACATACAATAAATATTTTTGTTAATATCCATGTGGACAGTCGTACAAGCGGGTTTCTCTTTATATTATAATAGAAGAAAAAAATATGTCATCGTAAATGATTAATTAGCCAGTTCTATTAATTTGATGAATTTTTAGTGATTTCAAATGGTTTGATATCTACCACAGCCATTACATTGTTAAAGAATCTTAGCATATTTACTTTATTTAAATACTTTTTTAGAAAATTATTAATACATAAATAACATACACGAATAGATTTTTCTATTTATTTAGGCCTACAACCTATATTAACTTCAAAAAGTCGAAATCTTTGTACTGTCAATCAATAGGAGTCACGAAACCGTTTAACAATTAGCGAAATACAAATTCAAGTTGTTATCAAAACAATTTAAAGTCTTTTTAATTAATAAGTAATTATATTTGATAACGCACGTACTATTTCTTGGAATGACAACAATGATTTATCAAATATAAAATCCCTGTGTGTCTGTGTATGTGATTATATATATGCACATACCATAATGACCACTACTGAAAAGAGGAGAGCACACACCCTCCAGGAAAGGTATTTTAGGGGAACTTTGAGAGTTGACTTCTGGTATCTTAAAGTGAAACCCAGTATTTCTAATTTTGTAAAGCATTATTTTTTAAGGAAATAGAGAATAGTGCAGATTACACTGTCCGTATTTCCAGAAAGACCTATGAGATGGAACTAGAAATAGTGCACTCATTTTAAAATATAAAAAATTGACTTTCAAACTCCCATGAAAAACTTCTCCTGAAGAGTATAATGCACTGTCCTTGTGAGACAATAAAAACTTTCTAGCTCGTAATTCTAAAAAACTAGAGGATTACTCTAGGTGGGATCTTTCAAGCTGACGTAGGCTTTGGCACGTCTAGGTACTACGAAATCTTAAAACAGCCCGATATCGTATTCTCAGCCTCCAGAAGAATCGAAGATCGGCTCGAGCGCAAACTCAATCAGGACAGCCTAAATCGACGCGATGACGCGAGTCTGTTATTACGTTAGCCACGAGACGCGGCCCGCGGCTCCCGCGCTTGGCCAGTAGCCAGTTTGGCTTTTGGACAGTTGAATATCTCGCGATTATATACTTACGCGCGCGTTAGCGCAGCGCGGGAAGGTCAGAGCCGCGCGGTGACGATTATTGTGCGCACTTAACGCGATACACGCAAACGCGGGAAATTTCAATTAAGAAGCCGCCACAAATGCATGCACACACGTAAGCTAATAATTTATTAACGAAGTTTACGCTGATCGGTCGCGAGATCGAACAAATGCCAGGTTCTAAGCGGGGTGCGTGTATAGATTGCATAGGTATAGGTATTGGATGTGATGGACATTTTCCGGTATAGATATTAAATGAGTGTACATGTGTAAGTGGTTGCATCTAAATTTTCATAAATATAAATCGTTTGAGGTTCATTATTAATAATATTTATATTAAAACTTAAATTTACTTACAGTAAAAATGGCTAGTGTTTCTTCCTATAGAGAAGACTTTGTAATAGTAAAAATTGAAGTTCTCTTGAAAATATGTTCGATAACTATTTTGCGTCATTTGAAATACATATTTTTTTCAATTTCTACGTGAATATATGTGTGTGTGCATGCATGTGTGCGTGCGTAAAATCTAATTGTTTTCCAAAAAAAATAATAAAAAAAATAGAAATTTTGAAGTATACACTTCTGCACTTATATTTTTCTTATGATACAGCTCATACAGTAGATGAATAAAACGTCCAGTTAATAAAAACAATCTTATGATACTGTTTTAACCGCTGATGAATTTCGCTTATAGAATTTTAATACATAAAATGTGGACAAAAAATAATCACTGTTAAAAAAAAAAGATTAATCAATATTAAACTCTGGAAGGCGTCAACTAATTTATCACAAGAAAAAAATTAATGTTTAAGTAAAGAGCTTAACCTGAATTATAATAAAAATCATTACATGCATTTGAAAATTGCAAAAATTGACAAAGAAATGTTCATCTATAAACTAGCTACAATCATTAGCATATCACAATAAAAGTGACCACTACGACTAGTGCCATCTTACCTCCTAACTTCTATACGGAACTCTCCTATTCACGATTTCATATTTAAGTTCTTAGTACAGAGAACAGTGCAGTTCTTAATATGTTACAACATTCTAATAAGAAAAGTAGATGACCTTAAAATAGATCTATTCGCTTAAAAAGTTATATGAATTTTATACAATAGTAAAAAAGAATAAAGTAAACGTTAAGAGAATAGTTATACTGTATATTTTAGACGTTGAATGTGAAATAGAATTTAGCACATTTCTCCATACTTTTTTGTTTTTGTTACTATCGCTGGAAAAGCGTACTATATTCATAACAATGCGTTATTTAAGGCGTTTAAACAGTAAATTGATTTAAAGAAAAATCTTAATTTTAATTTACACAAAAGAAATTTTGTTATTATAAGTCATGTTACGTTACAAAAGTATATATTTTAGCTGGTATTAATATTAACGTTGAACCAGGCTTTTATTAATCGTTATAGAGTCTAGAATATTATTGTACATTGTATATAGATCATTCATTTCACAATACTTTGAAATTAATATATTGAACTAAATTTACCAAAGTTATAACTCGACAATGCGCCTTATATACGCTTGCAATAGTAATTCCATCATTATGTGAACATGCATTACTGTCATTCAGCTTTCGAGAAATTACAAAAATTAAAAAAAGGTAAAATTCTTTGATAGAAATTCATCTATTATAAAATGAACAATAAGAAAAAAATTACTTTCATTTATTTCTTCTATTTTATAGAAACGTGATAACCTTAAATTTTTTGCATTTTTCCTATTAACAAGGAGAGAGAGAGATAATACAACGAAAAATCATTATTTTACTATACGTGTCCCCCTTCCTTTGTTCCTTATACTTCGTCATAATAAGTAGTTTCTTAATTGGATTCACTTTATGGCTTCGTCAACTGGTTAATTATTTTTCTAAAATATCGAATGAACCGCTCAGAATTGAGTCCATATTTCATTTCAATAAATGCAAAAATTAAATAAAAAACGTATTTTATTTGTAACAATAAAATGAAGCTCATTTTTCACTATGTCCAAACGAGGGTGGTACAGGACTATAAATCGTCGGCACTCAAGTCGGAGAAAAAAGGTGACAACTTGGCTGGGTGTTAAGAAAGATGATAACGCAACTAAACGTTAAGAAAGGTGACAACTGTGCGCTAAGAAAGCTATAAGAACTCGACCGCGCGTTAAAAATGATATTTCGGCCGCACGCTAAGTCAGGTGACTTGTAAGTGTTTTTTAACTTTTTAGTTAAAACGCTATAGAGATTTAAAAAAATTTTCATATAGATACTATTTTTTTAAAACATGAAATACCGTCGATATTTCAAACTTTCTAACTAAGATAAAACATTTAATTTTTCGACTAATTTAGAATTATTATACATTTCAGTTATGTTCTAATTAATTGAATTAAGCTAAAAAAATCTTTCGTTTACAAAATTAAAAATATTGACTTTAATCAATCTTTCAAATAATAGTGAATATTTTTCAAATCCTTACAGCGACTCTTAAGTAAAAGGTCAAGGAAAAAAAAAGTAATCTGCGGGTTGTTAGCTTTTTATCCTCTTAGCCTACCAATATAAATTCATATATTCATTCCTTCACACTCGTCGTACATTCATTGTCAAGTGGAAACAATATATAACTGCAATTATGCTTATTAGAAGAGTGTCAGGAATCCAGATCTCGGATCGAGCTCAAACTTGAGGATATTTTCTGTACCAAGAAATATAAAAAAGCCAGCCGCAATGATACGAAATTAAAGTTTTAAAAAGCTCAAATTCTAAACTAAAATTTTAGAGAAAATGAGTAAAATACATACCGGCCGGATGGGAACAATGTTCTAGTATTAGACTCTAACATCTAAAATTCTGGAACTTTTTAGTTTTATTAAATCTTAAAAGTATTTTTTTCCAAACGGTAATCATTCAATATTGGAAATAGATTTAATTGAAGAAATTGTAATGATTACAATTAAGAAACAACTTCATATGTATTTTGATACATTTTCATTGGGGGGGTTGTAGACCGGCTGGACAACAACAATTCATTATAACTCGATCAGTACTGCAAATAGCGATTCAATGCATATGCTCTATTTAGTATAAGTATAAATCAATTTAAAAAATTTGAAAAAAATTGTATGAATAGAGAGGTTCAAAAAGTTGTAGAATGATAGATAATTATTGTATCGGGTAAACGAATTTGAATTATTCGTTACCCTGGTAGAAATCGATTCCATTAATTGACTAATAAATAGCTAGTTTCTCCAGTAATAGCCAAAAACTAGATA
>JAYJLV010000056.1:303651-320116 GCA_036873485.1 Torymus texanus
TGACAAAAAAATTAGGCTGGATGTGGTTTGATTCAGAAAATCATAATTGTGCGTTTTCTTTAACTCAATTTTTATCGGTAGTTAATAAACGCATTAGTGCTATCACTCCGCCAAATTTTGTTCAACGTTTACCACGCACAGTATCCGATTTTACATATTGGAAAGCATCTGAGTTAAAATTATTTTTATTAATTTATAGCCTTCCTGTTCTTTCGGGAATTCTGCCCCCACTATTTTTTAATCATCATAAATTGTTAGTTTTTGCAATATATTTATTAAATCAAGAAAGCATATCTAAGGAGATGGTTGAAAAAGCTGATGCGTGTATTAAAGAATATGTTTCCGAGTTTACTAATTTGTACGGTGAAAGACACATGAGTTGCAATCTTCATATCTTTTATTACATTTACCAGAAATTGTTAGACGGTTTGGTCCGTTATGGGTTACGTCCTGTTTCGAATTTGAAAACCTGAATGGTGTTCTTAAAAGCCTTGGGCACGGTACCAAATATGCAGAAATTCAAATATACTCTTCAGTATCAATGCTATTTAATTATTAGGAATTGACGCTCGAGCGTCAATCTCGACTCGGGCGTGAATCACCCACTTTGCGCCCTTGTTGCGTAATGTACTATTAGTTCCTGGAAGTCTGATAAGTAATTATTGTGCTACTTTAGATTCAAAATCTCGATTAAAAGTAAATAAAGTTTCTCAAAATGTATCTATAGTTGGAAAATTATACAAATACTCGCATCTTTCGAATTCATTATTATATTGTCTTAGAACTCTTGTAGATAGTGTATCTTATAATCGTGGGAGGAAAACTAAATCAAACGTTGTACAATATTTAATGAATGGAACCCTTTATATTGGAGCTGTGCAAACGTTTATCAAAATATGTAATTGTGACTGCGGGATAAAATGTGCACGTTGCGATGAAAATTGTAAAAGCTATGGTATAATTATCAGATACCACACTGAGCAAGCTTTCTGTTGTAATCTAAGCAATTCATTTCTACCTCATATTTATAAATGTATACTAAACCCTGAGATAACAGTCGCTGTTGAAATAAAAAATATACATCAACTTTTATTTCAAATTAATGTTGACACTAATATTTATGTCATTGTACCTCATAATACTGTTGAAAAAGAATAATTATTTGTTCATTTATAATAATAAAAATAAATTCTTATGAATAATAAAACTTAATATAATCTAAAAAAACAGTATATATTATTTCAGTCTATTTATAGAACAAGGAAGTTACTGTGGAATTTTCAAACAGGGTAAAAGGTAAAAGGTATTTTTTCCAAGACTTTTTACCGGGTGTAAAGTCTGGTCAAAAGTGCCGCATAAAGCTGCACATTTTCCCAGACTTCTTTACGCCATAAATGAAGTCTGGTGAACAGTTCGGGATAAAATCTAGGTATTTTTCCAAGACTTTATATGCCGGGTGTAAAGTCTGGTGATAAGTCCGGTATGAAGTCTAGGTATTTTTTCCAAGGCTTTATATGTGTCAGGCGTAAAGTCTGGCCAAAAGTGCGGCATAAGGCCTGCGCATTTTCCCAGACTTTTTGACGCCTTAAATGAAGTCTGGAGAAAAGTCCGGCATAAAGTCTAGGTATTTTTTTACAAGACTTTATATGCCGAATGTAAAGTCTAGAGAAAAGTCCGACATAAAGTCTGCGCATTTATCCCAGACTTTATACATGAAAAATAAAAAATCTGGCGTAAAGTCTGGGATCGTCCGACATGCAAGACTTTGGCCAGACTTCTTCTGTAAAACTTGTCCCAGACTTTTTTTTTACACGGGCCCTTATTCCATAATATACTCTATTTTAATCACTAAAAGTAAGTACAAATTTTATGAGATTTTATACGTAATCAAATGACCTAAAGATTTTAACGATTAATAAAAATAAGTTTTCGAATCTGTTGAAATTGTATGATAAACTATTTCTTGAAACATCTACTTTTCTCACATCACCCCAACGTTCGTGCAGTGCAGCTGCCCTGTGCATAAGAGCATACTCGCAAGGAAGCTCCTGCCTTATCGTCACGGCGCTATCGAGAACCGCGCGCGATACTCGTGCGTGGGCGCGCACAAAAGAAGCGAGGAAGCGAGGAAGAGAGAGAGAGAGAGAGAGAGAGACGCTGACGGGGCGCACTTGGAATTCGCGCGCACGCACCGCCACTAATCGGGTCCTGTGTATGCGCCACGCAGAGGCACGTCCGAGGCCTTTGACTCCCGCCTCCCGCGCGTTTCCGTAGTCCGAAATCGCCGCTGGGGTTGTCGTGTACTTATGTTAGTTCGTTATTAATTTTTAGGCTCCCTGTGAATTACGCAGTAAATTGTAAGCAGGAGAGAGAGAGAGAGAGAGAGAGAGAGAGAGAGAGAGAAAGAGAGAGAGAGAGAAAGAGAGAGAGAGAATAAATGCTGGATAATTATAAGCTGGGATTATTCCCTCTACGCAGAAGTAGTAGCGTAATCTAAAAGTGTATTATTAAAGTTTTTCCGATAGTATGTAATACACGTGTAATTAGTCTTTTTTCACACCGAATGGTGTCGCGCGCTAGTTATCTGGAAATTATCCTGTGTTGTTAGAACAATATGTTGTATAGGAGCTGTATGTAAAAATGAGTTTTCTGCCTTCATACTGAATAAATGTACCTTATAAAGTGTATAAGGCACATTTATAAGTTTTTTATTTTTAAGTGTTTTAATTATTTTACTGCAATGATAAGCATAAAATATAGATATCACTATTATCTTTGCTCAATTTTAGAAATACACCAAATAATATTGTACTTTTTTATATGATTTAGAAATATATATTAAAGAATAATTCTGTACTGTTATTTATTCAGGAAATTTTCATAATAAAGTTAAATCTTCTATAATACATTTATTGTTTACTGCTTAAAAGTGGCAAAGAAATTACTTTAATTTTCTGCAGAAAAAGAATGAAATTTACCTTGTATACAGTCAACATATATAGATACGAAGAAAGCAAGTATATTTTAAGATTTTCCTGTCAAACTTTTTTAGAATTTCTTTCTGAAATATATACCTCAAACCATTCAGTTTTAAACCTTTCACAGAAGATTTCGCAGTAACATCGTGGGGAGAAACCCGTGACATCGCCGAGCAACTGATAAAACGGACGCAAGAGACGAAGAGAGAGAGGAAATGATATTGAAAAGGGCACAAAAAAGCCCGAAAACGTCGGAGAACGCCGTTGAGTCACCGCTCGCCGTCGACGACGATCGCCTCGATTCTCACTCTCTTGGCGCCGAAATTCGTCGGCGAAGTAAGTACTTGCTAAGAGTAAGCCTTCGTTCATTTTTAGAGTGTTGATCTTGTAGGCTTGAGAAGAAGCTGCCGTTGTAGATTTTACGTAATTCCCGAATTTCGTAAGATTCGGTCATCATACTATTCTCATATATGTCTATATTTTATAGAATTTTTTTATATGCATTTCGAATATTGTGGTCTCGTTTAATTGATAAGAAGTACTGCTTGAATCAAAACGCAACAGATCTGCAAATAGGTCTAAGCGTCTTTCCGCACTCGGTTTCAAACGTCTATAAATAGGTAGTTGCTATTAGTAACGTATTTTCAAAGAATTTTTTCTATAGAAGATATTAGACATCGTGACGTCATTGTTTCCTTTTTCGCGCAGTGACGTCATGATTATAAAATTTTGGATTTACGTATATTATTCAATGAGTAAAATAACACTAAACAGATATAACTGACGGCAGGTATAATAAAGGAATATCATTTTTGTAAATGCTAATGGCTTGTAAATTAGTTTCACGAAAGATGCTTTATTCAGTAATAAGTGCTTTATAAACTATACTCGATATATGACTGTAAATTCATCGAGATCTTTTCAAAATAGATTCTCGTTTAGGCAATAAAAATTTCATGACTTTGCTTAGAAATACTAAAATTTATTCAGATTTGTTTTTCAATATTAAAAAAAAAACGAATATCTCAGAGAAACCAACGGAATGAAATCGGTTTAGCTGTTTTAATTGAAAAATACCTATCTCTCCCAAGCATTCCCCCTCATTCCGGAAAAGAAAATAAACTACCGACCGCCTTTTCCCTTTTTTGAAATCTACATATCAGCAGTTGCTCGTGTACCCCGGCCAAACGGAATGGAAAACGAGTGCTTGTATACATATAGCTGCTACATATATACTCATACTCTCATTCTCAATCGCCGCCTGCGAGAATCTCGCATTCCTGCGGGTTCTCCGACAGGCCTGTAACCAGAGCGAGCGGGCGAGGAAAATCTTGACTGGAAAAACGTTGCTGACTGGGCGGCCCTTTAAACTCAGCTCGTAACCAAAACAAAGCGATACCCTCAAAAGAGCGAGGGAAGGGGGGCGAGAAAAACAACGACCGGTGCATGTAAACAATAGTCTATGCAACACCCGCACCAGCATAACCTAAAAGTCCCCGTTGCTGGCGGGAAATGGAGTTTTCCTGTATTTATAAGCGAAACAACATTCCCGTACACATAGCTACGTACACACACGTACACACTCCGTCTCTGTTGCACGCAACGTCAGAGCAGCAGAATCCCGTCAAGCAGCCAAGAGAGCATTCCAGCCGTATTTTGAGGTTAATTCCCCTCGATCCCAGTAATAGCTAACAGTCCACTCACCTAAATCGTCCATCCTTGAAGGCTACGTCCGCACTTCCCGATGTCGAAATTCCTTTCTTCTGACCTCCTCCCGGGATGAATCTTATCTTGCGGCAGCGCGAACGAATTTCTGCGCCGTAGCTATGCGCTGGTCTGTCGTCGTTACAGCAGCAGCAGCAGCAGTACACGCACTACCACTATACAGATATGCACTCGCGAGCGCGCGCGCGTGTATTCCGTCCCGCTGCCGAAATGTCACGGTCCGGCAGCCCCGTCAAAACTCTCTGCAAACATGGACGTTCGAAAGCACATATAATATAGAGGTTGGGGAGGAGTAGCCAGCTGCGCCAGCCGCCCGCGCACACACACACACGTCCTGATGCGTATGTATATATATATATATATACTATGTACTGCGCGCTAGCAGCGGCTTTTTCGCCGACGATATGTGTCGTCGTGTGTGCTGCTCGTCCGTCGCGCCTCGCGGCTGCTCTTCCTTCTGTCCGCGGCTGCTAGCCCGCTTATCCTGCGCAGCGCGCGTGGCTGCGGCGAGCTGCGATGATTGCTGCTGCCAGGCTGGCCCTCCCCCCTCCTACTAGTACTTCGCACTCATCAGGCTCTTCTTATTGGAGAGGTTTGCGTGTGCGCCGCGGTGCTGATGCACCGATGCAATTCTTCCGATAGATAAGATCAGCCGGGGTCGACGATCATGCGAGTGTAGTGTGTGGTGCGGTTCTCGCGCGTGTCTCACGATCTAATGATGCGGATGATTAATGATTATTTGTTTATTTTAGGGGTTTGGTACTCAATGTTTTATATTTTAATTATTAGACGATAATCTATTTTTTTCTGTTTAGATTGTAACAACGTTTCGTACTTTTTTGGTCGTTTATGTATGATTTAAAATAGTTGATAATTCTTTTACCCAAATAAAACTATTTTTAAAGTTATTATTACAGTAAGTGGTTGAAAATAAACAATGTTATAGAAATAGCTCTAATATATAAGATTAATAAGTTTAAAGGTATTTTTTAAAAACATTTCTCGAAATTTCCTTTAACAACGGTTTCCGGCATGAATACTGAAGTTGTGAAAGATAAAAATATTTGCAAACAAAATATTTGTCATTTTTATCGGTTTGAAATATATTTGATGTTTGATGAAATGTGTGTACAATAATATTAAATTACCGGTTTCAATGAGTTTCATTCATCATAAAGGTAACAAACTATAAAGTGTGTAGATATAAATAAATATAGAACCGAACGGCGGCCAGATGTTTTAACATAAATGGTTTAATATCAACCTTTTTCCAAATATATATGAATACAAAAAAACATTACTTCATAAAAGTAGTAGTGCAAATAATTTAAATAAAAAAAATTATTTAACAATTCTTGTAAAAAAATGTATTTAATGAAATAAAAATAAAAATTAAAGTAAAGTATTAAAACTTTTTATTTTTTATTAAAAAAAAAAAAATACACCGTAGGTTCGTCGCTATAAAATTCTCAACATTTTTATTCCAACAGTTTACAGGCATTTTACAATCGATTTATCGGGAACAAGTATCATCACTACTTACCAATAACTAAAAATCTACTCGTTATATTTAAATAACTAATATTGGTCAAAAAACTAAACCTGACAAGCGTGACAACAACCACTTCCTCGTTCGCTCGCTTACTGAACTATATCACCGCCACCCACACGGGTCCCGATATACGCTGACACCCGCGCGAACTCGGCAATGCCATCTCACTCTGCAACCGTCGACGAATCGCAATCGCGACGATGCAATGCTTACTTACAACCGACTGCAAACGAAAGAATGCGCGAAATACGAGCCGTTCGCTCGACGTGTGGAATTTCCGCCTCGGCGAAACTGTAAAATCTTGTGCACATCAGCGCGAGCCTCCAGAAATGGTCTTATCCGCGCGAGAACGAGATCGGTCGCGGGGGCCCCATAGAAAGAGAGAGAGAAGGGGGCTGAACCGGCATACAAACAGGTGTGTGCCGAGGCGGCTCGAAAGTTGCGCGCACGCGCTCCTAGCACGCGAGAAAAACTGCAGGTGGTGTCGTGGGGGATAATGGACGACGCGTGTTGTGCAGCGGACTCGATCGTTATCATAATGGGTGTAGGTATTAGAGTAGGCTGATAAGGCTCTGAGATTGTTTTTTTCTTTTTAATTTCAAGAAAAATGAATTCAAAAGGATCAACATTCTCTCGTCATTTTAACATGTATAGGGAAAATACATTTTATCGAAAATTTTAAACTTAAACACGATAATAATTTACATATTATACATTACAAACTAATTACTGTACAAGACGGTGAATTGCCGCTTAATCACCAAGAAGAGAAACTGAACTGGGGCACAACCTTTTTCTTTTTCCTTGGAATTTCTGGTTCTTTTTCTTGATTCTTTTTTGACCTGTTGAAAAGTTGTCAAGTGGTAAATTTAATTTAAAAATGGTAAAATTACTTATTCGGCATGTGTTTCATAAAAAACAAAAATACTGATTTATAAAACATACTTTTCTTCAGTTTCCTGAATTATCGGGACGAATTTTCCAACGCCTGATCGATAAACTTTTAAAGCATCGTCTCCTTTTTTCTTTTTCGGCGCTTTCGCCTCCGCTGCCTCTTTGGCTAGCCTTTCTGTTTCTGCTGCTCTTTCTTTTGCTAGTTGTTCATCAGCCTCTTCATAGGGATCAACGAAAATTTGCACTGCTTGAATAACGATATCTTCTATTGGTCTGTCTTTGTTATCAACTTCTATTTTCTCCATAGCATTAAGTGTTTCTAAACCACCAACTATTTTGCCAAAAACTGTGTGTTTGCTGTCTAAATGTCGGCAAGAACGGTAGGTAATGAAGCTGAAAGTTTATGTTATTGAAGCAACTATTAATTTTCAATTCTAATCAACTTTTTTTTAGTACTTACAATTGAGATCCATTTGTATCAGTTCCTGAATTTGCCATTGAAAGAATACCTCGTCCTTGGTGTACAAGATTTGGTTTAAATTCATCTTCAAATGGTTTATCCCAAATAGATTTTCCTCCCTTTCCTGTATTTGTGGGATCTCCTCCTTGTATCTATTAAAATCATAAGAAATATATATCTCTCTTATATAGAGTCAAAAAGTAGACAATATATTATAATATGAGATTTAAATACCATAAAATTCCTGATAGACCTATGAAATTTTGTACCATTATAATAGCCATTTTGACAATGTTTCATGAAGTTTTCACAGGTTTTTGCTACTAGATCACAATGAAGTTCAACATTCAAAGGTCCAAAATTTGTTATTATCTTTACATATCCTAAAAGAATAACAGAATCATATAAATAATATTATACATAACAAATAAATGTAACTACTTAAAAATATTACCTTTTTTTTTAACTCGTTCATAACGAACTACATCTTCTTCAAGAACAGCAGCTTCAAGTGTAGTTATTGTTGGCATCACTGTTGACGTAAGACCTGCTGCAGCTGCTCCAGTTGAATAATGTGCCTAATAATATCAGAACTGTAAATTAATGTATTCAACAAATACTTTCAAGTTATTTCTACGAAAAGTACATAAACTAACTGCATTAAATTTATCTGCTTTAGCTTTCTCATTTGATTTCTTTTCTTCCTTTGGTTTGTAGTCACGTTCCAGTTCCATTAAAATTTCTTTTGTTTCCATTGATACCGTCTTAAGTTTAGCATTTGGATTATTACGTTCTTTAACTATCTCTAAAAATATTTATTAAAACTATTAATAGTGATATCTGTAGCTTTTATGCTAATGAAAAAAATGTTTGCATCAAACCTTCATCTTCAATTCGAAGATTATTCTTAATGTGATGAAATGTAGAGAGATTGAACTTTGTAACATTTTTGGGATCCTGAATAGTAATTATATCTTTTCTTGTGAAAGGTTCATCACTTATTAAATCTTTCCAATTCTTACTTGTGATATTTAATTGTTCAATAGCCTGTAAAATAAATAAAATAACTTCTGTTTTATAAGTTTTAAAAATGTCATAAATAATTTATCTTAAATGTTCTTTACCTCATACGAAAATACATTTCCAGTGGTCCTGACAGCGACAATATGAGAATGTTTTGAAAAAACTTTGAATAATACAGGGCAATGATATTGCCCTTCTGAGTTTTTGTAGAAGTTCAATTTTATTAAAGTTTTTGTATCAAATGGTTTTCCAGTTACAGGATTATGTTTGAAATGTTTAACATAAGGCATCAATGCCTCTAGTTCAAATATATTTCCTTGAGGGTCACAGTACGGATATTCAAAAGGCTGCAGACTTAAGCAACAATGATCAAAGGGTAGTCTTCTGAAGGTAGAATCTTCACTGGAGTCTGATGGAGTACCAGACATTTTTCCACCATATAATGTAGTCCATTCTGTATATGTAAGATACCTAAAAAATTCAACAATTAAAAGCCTGAAACTATCCACTTGCTAATTGTAATGTTTACAAACTATCTCAAAACTTGATTAGGTTATATAGAGATAACATAGTTTTCTTTTAATTTCTCTTTATTAGTCATTCAACCTGCTGCACCATTATTTTACAATAAGAAAAACATTACAACATTTATCATAAGAGTGCGTTTTGTTAAAATGATAAGAATTTTAAAATAAAAACAAAGATCATTAACAATTTCTTTAGAAAACTTACATTTTATCCTTTTGATGTTGACGTTTCCCCATCTTGACGGTTTTTGAACTTCACTTAATAAAAAACAATTAACTCTTCACAACTTCGTGCGAAGTAAACACTCATTATTTGATTTTCAACCACGAAAAAAACCTTGCGCCAAATCAGTAACTTGGCGAGGTTAGGTCTGTTGACAATCAAGTGCTCCTTATTCAGTCCAGATAAACGCCTACGTCATACGAGCGCGGAGCGCACGCGCGTTTCTATATAGGCGTCGTCGTCGTCGGCGATTCGGTGAACAGCGACAGCGCACATATCCGGCGGTGCCGCTCCGCATCCGGCGACGCGCCGCAGGGATGCGCACGCAATAAGTATTTTTTCAGCGATCCCCGGAGAGCGAGCGAGCGAGCGAGAGGGAGAGATAAAGAGGGATAGCTAACCCCCCCGCGAAGAAGAGCTTGGCTCGCATAGGCTCAGCGCCGAGGATTCCCGGACGAGATCCAGCTAAACTAACCGCGCGGACGCGAAGTGTAAGTTTGCCGGTAATCTTTGATTGTCATTGTTATTTTTAAAGAGGTTAAAGTAAGTAGACGAGAGTGGAGCTTTGCTGCCGTGTCTCTTCCGGGTTCGCTTATATAGCCTCTGTTTTTCTCTTTATGGGCGCCTGCGAATAGAGTGCGATATACCGTAAAAAGTGGTGGGAGATTCGAAATTTTTAAAGCGCGGCTGTTGCAGCTTGGCGAGGGGCTCGTGAGAATTGCGGCCGGTAAGTACCTATATAGGTGGTTAGATGTAAATGTGTACACGGTCGCAGGTTGCAAATGACAGTGGTTAAAAATAATCCAGGTGACAATTATTTGTATTTCCCTCGCTAGTTTATACTTAATCTATTTATCGGCGCTTTGCCGCGAGATAGAAAAATAATCGCGATACGCGATTAGAGGTTGCTGACCGTCAGTTATCTAGCTTTGTCTCAGCGTCTCTAAGTGTTATCTCCATGATTAGAAGAGAGCAACCTCGTACTTATAGATAATGCCGTGGAAAAACTTGAAATGAGAGGTCAGTATCTGTCTTGATAATCAAAGTTCAAGCCACTAGTGAAAGGATAGCAGGGACCTGACGGTCGCTGACTAGATGGTTTGACCGTGCGACCCGGTCGATCCGTCCGGCCGAGTGAGACACCGCTATCAGGCCAACTGGTCGAGAGAGAAAGAGAACGCGAGGGAGGACAGAGAGTGAGGAGCAGAAGAGAAGCCTCTTCGCCATACACGCATATACAGCTAACAGCCTCTCTCCATTGTGTTCTGTGCAGGAGCAAGAGAGAGAGAGAGAGAGAGAGAGAGAGAATCGGAGCAGCGGCGCTCGCAGTCTCGCGTGCGCATATATATACAGACACACACACACACATCCATACGCAGGTGCGGGGATCGGAGCACTGAGCGCCGGCACACACTTCTATCTTCTATGCCAACTTATACTACTTGCCTAGGAGAACCAGAGGAGGGAAAAACGACAGCGAGTGCGCGTAAATCTCTCGGAGAAACGTGATATCTTGTGGGCGCCTCCGTCATATACAGTGCGCATCGAGAAGAATAAGGGGTCCATTGTTTTCGGGCGCGTGCTGCAGGTATGTGTATAAGTATCTGCCTACGTGTGAGATAGTGTGAGAGAGCTACACGCGCGCACACCCGCCGTCGTCTTCGTCTCTGTCCTCTCTCTCTCTCTCTCTCTCTCTTTCTCTCTCTCCCCCTCCCTCTTTATCTCTCGGGAATCGCGTTAGCTCGGCCGCGGCGCTGCGCTGCTGCTTGTGCTACCTCGGCTCTGCTGTGCTGCCCCTTGGCGCGCGCGCGCGTGAGAGTGAGCAAACGACTGACTGCGCGGCCTCGTCGTCGTTGTTGTCTAGGAGTTGAGCCGTCGAGGATTTACCTGCATCTTTCTCGTAGGTATTTGTTCAGTCGCAACTTAGTAGGACGTAACAATGAAGCGAGCCTTATGCCCTTATCCGCGCTCTCGTTCGTCTGGTTCAGCGCCCTCGTATAAGAGAGTCATCGTCGCGAGAGTGACATTTTTTCGACTCGATCCTCCGTCTTCTACCGCAGTTTTCTGCGTACGCATTAATCGGGCCCTACGGTGTGCATCGCCATCGTCAGCAAAGTCATCATCGCCGTCCATGTCGACGTCATGGTAGTGCGTAGGTATACGGGAATAATGCTGCTGAGCTCGACGTTGGCATCGTGCATCGCCTTTGTGTGCAGGTCTCCCATCGTTTTCGGGGGTGGGCGAGAGCGCGCTCGGTTATTGCCTCCTGACACGGGACTTTTCCCTTGCTCCTTTTGTCCCGTCGCCAAAGGTGCAGAGATTTCGCGTGTGCGTTGGTTCAACTCATTTCTACGTTTTTTCTGCAGTCGTCGCTGTTTTGTAAGTCGTTTTATCGCGCGAGTTCCCGGAGTAGTTTATTGCTCCTCTTGGACTGTGGAATGGTGCAGCAGTGAAGTGATGTTTATTACTCTTGTGTCGTCTAATGTATAAAGCATTAAAGTTCAAATTTGTGATATTTTGAAGTTTGATTTTTATCATTTGCATTTTGGAGCAATTGATAAATTTCTTAGTTTGATCGATTAAGGTTCATTAGGAGTGAAGAGATGATTCATTGGAGTGTATTCATTGTCATGTTGCATTGTTAAATCTTTAATCAGTGTCAATGATATAGTAAAATGTGACATGTCATCATTTATAGATCCTCAATTTTATTGTTCTTCAAAGCTAGAGATTCACACCATCATATAAACACAATGTTTGTAAAGTGCAACCATTGTACTGGAACAAGTTTCACACTATGTACAGTTAGTTTTATGGAGTTGGAAATTCATTGTGGAGCACATTAGCAATTTTTAACTTATATAGGCTTATAGCTATTAAAACTTCATCTGTTATCAAATTTACTTCTCATTGCTTCTAGAAAATTAGTTGATATAAAATGTCAGACATCTTCAAAAGAAAAGTGTTAGCTGTTAACTAAATAATATCTTTAAGTAAAACATATTTTTGGAGTATAGCCAAGTTTTGAAGATCTATTAGGTCTTGTGTATCACATTCTTATTCATTGACATTTAATTTTTATTGAAGATTTTAATCGGTTCAAAAGTTTATTTATCTAATCTATTTTTATGGTTTACCTATAATAATCTTATTTATAATATAATTTATACTTTACTAGTTATTGTTCAGTTTTAAATGACATCGTAAAAAGTATTTTGCTGTGAATAACTTTTTTGTTGTATCTTTTATAGGTTTTGCATCTTTATATAGGTACATATCAGCATTGTTGAAAAATGTTATTGTGTAAATATTTAGTTTATCTTATTATCTTTATTGATTTTACAAATTGATATTGGTTTCGGTTACAAAATATGCATAGTATTCTATTATTTGTTTCAATTGTCAAAAGTACTTTGAAATTACTAACAGTGGAATTTTTACAATTTTGGTGTTTTAGAAAAATGTCGTCTGGAGCAGGGTCTAGTGGAACCGGCAGAGGCCGTGGATCATCTTTGGCTGACAACAAGCCAGAAAATAAAGAGGCCAAACCTAATCCAAAGATGTCTAAGGCATTAGGAACATCTGCCAAAAGGTAAAATTTAAATGTCAATTTCCCATTCAATACTTTTCTATATTAGAGGTAAATAATACTTGTGAATTTAGGATACAAAAAGAATTAGCAGAAATCACTTTAGATCCACCTCCAAATTGCAGGTTTGTTTTAACTTATACTTATTTTTTATTGATATGAATTGAAAGTTTTTCAATATCTATAGTTTGTGTATATACATTATTTACTAAATTATCACAAATAAATGTCATTACTTTAGTGCTGGACCAAAGGGTGATAATTTATATGAATGGGTTTCCACAATTTTGGGACCTCCTGGATCAGTGTACGAAGGTGGTGTTTTTTTTTTGGATATTCACTTTTCTCCAGAATACCCTTTTAAACCCCCAAAGGTAGAGGGCACATAGTTTTTCACCTTTTACTCATATGCCAAAATGAATAATTTATTTAATGAAGTCTATTCAATTATTTCAGGTGACTTTCCGAACTCGTATATATCATTGTAACATAAATAGTCAAGGAGTTATATGTTTAGATATCCTTAAAGACAATTGGTCTCCGGCACTGACCATTTCAAAAGTTTTACTGTCAATTTGTTCTCTACTTACAGACTGTAATCCTGGTAAGTTTTATTCACTTTTATTATTACTTTTAATACTATTTTATTAATATGAAAGCTTTATAAATATATTATTGTATAACTGAGTTTTTAAGTCTTCATATTATCTAAAAAATTAAAAAAGGATTATTAGCATTATATTTTTACTATTTTTCAATATTATATTTATTAGAATAAAAAATTTTCAAAAGGATGAGGTAAAACTTTTAAAACTTGGTACATCATCATAAAATTTTTTTTGTTATTAACTATCACAGAATCAATAATTTTTCATGAATATATATAAAAATAAAATACAATTGTGGGCAATAAGGAAAGAATAATTTATAATTACTAAGCATAACAATTTTTATAATTTTGATTTAATCTATCGCAACGGATTTTTTTTAACAAAAAATGAGTAAAATTTGAAAAACTTTTGCAGCGGATCCCCTAGTGGGTAGCATAGCGACGCAATACCTACAGAATAGAGAGGAGCACGATCGCATAGCGCGCTTATGGACCAAGCGTTACGCGACATGAACACGTTCGCCCAAGAACTCGAAGAACTCCTATCAAGTCTCATGCCAATTTTACAACTCACACAATATTCAGAAATCGCTGACTCGGATAATTTATAAAACGTTTTTCTGTCAAGATTTAAACAAACAAAAGAGATTTTCACGTAGAAGATTAACAATGCGCAAACGCATCCGTCAATCGCCGCCTCGATGCACGTATCTTTTTTCATCGATTTCCCATAAGAATTATAATCTTTCTTTTTTTTCTTTTTTTTTAACAATCTTGATGTTGATCGATGCGATAGCGATGTTATTTACACAAACTGATTTTTCCCCCGATGGATAAATACGATAGAAAAAACAAACGTGCGTGCGGGATCGAGCTTTATTGTACTAACGCGCATTACATTTCTTTTTGTGCTTTGGCCAAAGGTCTTACAAACATGCACAGTATGTCTGATAACAAAATGAATAATTATGTATTATGTGTTAAGGCATGAGCGGGAGTATTTTTTATTTTGAAAATCATTTGGGCACGGGGGTTCGTACATTGAGAGGAAATAATCGAAAGATGAAATTCAGAGAAGAGAAAATACCACGACGCGCTAGTATTTAATTCATACACACGAACTACAATAAACGATAAATTCCTAAGTTGTAAGTAATTAGGTACTTAGACTGTAAGGACGAGAATGAGAATGTCAAAGGGCCCGACGCTTTTGATCGTTCAAGTTTTTTTTTTTTTTTTTTTCATTTTCAGTGCTCCAGACACGCGTTTTTGTCAACCCCTACCTTTTCATTGTTTTTAAGCTCAATGTTTTTATTGTACGTACTTTGTCGCAAAAGTCGTTAAATCAATTTATTATTTTTCATATTTAGTCGTCTAATTTTTGTATGTACACATGAATGAAATTCATTTTTTATTTTATTTTTAATTGGTATCCAGTATATGAATAAAATTCGAAAAAGAAATGAAAAAAGATTGAATTGGTATTAAACCTTTTATACTTTCATACACTTTAATTATCAATTGATTGAACTTTTCGTATATGCATATTATCTAGCTATTGGCAGGATGGATGGGTCATTGTATGTTGGGGTCCAGCTATTAAAATGAGATAAAAAACAAATTAACTATGACTGTAAATAAATATGTCATTTTTTCTGTACATTCAAGTATGTAATCTTCGAAGAATGCTGGATTTTTGAATTTATATTCTCGCCTTCTCTTTTTGCTCCACTGCAAAATACTTTTTTTTATACAATCAACAAGTAAAACATGTGAGCTTGAGTGCGTGTGTGTGCGTTCGTAAATTTTCGGAGAAAAGGGATAAAGCGTTAACTATTAGGGAAATATAAAAATGAGATGAAACATTATACTTAAATGGGAAAATAACAATGACAAGCAATGTCGGAATTAATTAGAAAAATAAATGCCTTTTTTCAATAATAATTTTTTATTGACGATGAATGAAGAGCAAACTTAAGTACCCGAAATCTACGAATTCTCCATATAAAGGATGAATAAAAGGTTCACCAGTTTTTCGCTAGAAAGTAACGAAAACAGATAAAAAAAGTAAAAAAAGACGCCCATTAAGAAAGAAAACCACGAATTATCGTACTGACTTTTTAAGACATTCTTCATGCTTCCACGTTATTTTTATATAAGCGATAGAGTTTTAGAAGCAAGGCGGACTAATCCACTTTGTAAATAATTGACTCTGCGCGCGTAGCTGTTCGATTATAAACTGTAGGTGTCTGTAAGATATTAAATGTATCTTCATAATTGTTAAATGAAATGTTAGTGAGCCAGCTCGCAGTCCGTAGCGTAATTGGGAAAGAAAATTTTTGTGAATCAACAGTAAATAAAAAAGAATGTATACAGTCTGCGTGGACTCTGAATCAGGTGTTACTACTGGTTTAACGACGATACTATTCTCAATTGTAAAGGCAGACTAAGAAATGTAAAACACTATGCAAAGTTTCGGTGCAACTGTGTACAGAAAAATACTTCTGTAGCAAATAAGATACATAAATGCAAATAATAAATTGTCCATCGTGTCAGAGTGTGGTGAATAAGAAAGCGAGAGAAAAACGAAAGAAAAGCAGGAAAAAAATAATACCTAATTCTTGTAAATATCTCAGGCCTGGAGTTCGCTATACTTCATCTACTTGTTGCTAATGCTGCTGCTTTTACCCGAGTCTTTATTATATACAAATCACGACTCGCGTACCTCGCGCGATTCCTAATCGAGCTACCAACTTTACACACTCACGTATATATGTATGTTTTTAGTTTCTTTGAAGCGAAGTAACAAGTATCTCGACAACAAATATCGCGCGTGAATAATGGGATTGCTAGTTGTTTAATTCATTTTATTTTGTTTAAGTTT
>JAYJLV010000056.1:320216-335633 GCA_036873485.1 Torymus texanus
GGGAAGGTAGAGAGGGTAGAGAAGAAGAGCGGTCAGGTTGAGGGAGATCATGGCGCAGATGGGAGACCGAGAACTGTATAGACATTGTAGAGGGATGGGAGGCAGAGACAGCGGGGGCAGGACGTACCTGGGTTGTTGGGGTGAATTTATTTTTGGCAATATGTGCGTAAGAAGGGGATGGAGTTGGGAGGAAAGAAGCAGAAAGTAACGAGGGTGGAGGGGAGGCCAAGTAAGTAGGGGAGAGAGGAACGATAGATGAGGAGGATAGGCGTTTTTTGTAGTTGGTATACGACCTGGAGGCAAATTACGGAGGGTCGGTACTAACAGCGGAAGCACATGCTTCATCGAAGGAGAGGTTATTAGTAGCAGCGACTGTCCGAACCTTTCTTTGGAGAGTCCACTCCGGGCACGATCTAACGAAGGGTAGATGTTGCTCTTTGCAATTAACGCAGATAGGCTGCTGATCCTTGTTTGGGCAAATATCAGATGCAGCGTGGGCGGGGTTGCCACATCTCTGGCAAAGCTATTTGCTCTTGCAGAGGTCCTTTATAGGTGTCCAAATCTAAAGCAATTAAAGCATATCTTAGTTTGTGGAATGTAGGGAGAGACTTCATATCTTACATAAAAGAAGGTAATATGAGATGGAAAGGATTGGCCTTCAAAAGTGAGAAGCAAAGTTTTGGAAGGCTCGAGGGAGGATGTATTGTCATCCCTTTGGATTTTGCGTTTGAGCCTTTCAGCTCTCAAGAGGTTGATTGGAGAGGAGATTGCAGTGGCAATTTCATCACAAGAGAGGTCGAGTGGGACATCCCTGATGATTGCCTCTCTGTTGAGTCTATGAGAAGGGATGGAAGCTCTCAGATTGTGTTGAGCAAGGACAGGATTGCCCAAGATGTTATTGGCTGTGGCTCTGTCGCTTACAACAGTGACTTTCTGAGAGCCGGAGTGAGTAATTGAAACTATATTACCTTTATGCATAGAGGCGATAACTCTGCCAACAGAGGCTGGGTGAAGCTTGCTCTTAGGATTTTTAATTTCCAGAGTCTCGGTGAAAATTATAAAAGGTCCTTTGTTGTGGACTGAGTATGTTGAAGGCTGTTTTGCTGGTGGTTGCTTTAGAGACTGGTTTTGTACTGGGTCTACTGGTAGAAGATTGTTGTTTTGAGCCAGAAGAGGAAGAGTCATCTGAGGGATCCTCTGTGGAGTTCTTCCGGGTCCTGTTGATGGATTCTTGTGTGAAGTCCATAGAAGCAGCAAGGTCCGAAGTAGAATTAGTTGAATACATTTTTTATGAAATTAGAGAGTCAGAAGGGAGTATGAAGTTGTGAGAAGCACCCTTGGGAGTGGTTAGTAAAGAATTATTCATGCGGTTTTGTGGTACCAATGCATGCTGGTCGTCGGAGAGAGAGCCGGAGGCCGGCGGCCCCCGGGGAGAGGTTATGTTTGAAAGACAAGGTGAGAGGTTAGGTGAAGGAGGAAAAAAAAGAGAAAAAGAAGATACAAGAATTAAGAGGAAAAGCTTTAAAAGAAAGACTAGTAGGCAGAGAAACTGTGGAGGCGCTGTAAGTCACTGTGTTATCACAAAAACCATTTGTATGTTGTAAGCTACGTAAGGTCAGTGCCACACAAATGCATACGTGCGCATTTGGTTGCAATCGGTCGCGCACTGACAGCCAATCACAGCTTGACTTGAGCGGAAGGCAGGAGTGTGAGTGTTACAAACTTAACTCGAAAGAAGCTATATGATTGGCTGCTAATGTATAGCATACCAAACTTTTATCTTGAGGTTTAAAAATTAGATGATGTTTATTTTCCTGTTATATTATCTACTGATCGTACCTACCTTTCGTATATCGTAACATTACTTATACCACATCCTATCGTATAGCACTGCAACAGCTGATTTACAAGCAGTGCTGGCTTGTGAATGAACACTTGCTTTTAGTTGTTTTTTTTTGTACATTTGTTTAAACTTACATTGGTAAATAAATACAGTAGAATTACTAAACAATTTTTGACATTGTTATTATTTTGTATTTGGATATATTATTTTTTTGAGATTGTAGGATTTAGAATTTTTTTGAGATTTTATTTATGGTATTTTTTTAAAATTGGTTATTTAGCGTCGCATCCCCGTTTTCGGTATTAACGACGTGCTATAACTATTAAAAACTCGTGTTTGCTACTGTAGTGGTTGAACTGTATGTGGACGGTTATGGGAGCGACCTCCGCCACCGAAAAAACCAGTAGACATTTTTTTGGAAAAACGTCTCCCGGAATTTAGCAGTGACCCAGGCTAGAATCCAAAACCTCGAGTAGCCTTGTATTGGGAAGCTAAGTGTGGCGTTTACTGTGATGTAAACAAACCGACGCCTTAACCGCCTGAGCCACGGACCGCTCTATTTATGGTATTGAATAAACTATTTATTTTTCTTTGAACATTTTCTGAGTATTTGAAAAAAAAACAATTTCTGTTGCTATTACAATCATTTCGTATTCGAAAAAAAAAACAATTGTTTGGACATTGTACTTATTTCGTAGAGGAATAAATACATGTATTTGCATTAAAATATCTCACAACATCAACACAAGCTATTACCCATCGTTCCAGAAAAATTTCGCAAGTATACATTCATACTATTATATGGGATGCCGGCCGAACTTTAACCAATATGATTATGCACCCGCTCTCGCAATACCTAGTAGGTTTAGCATGTTTAATGGTGAAACCTTGAAATCGGATCTCTCGAATGACTTGATACCTCAACCATCGACGTTTAATATTAATTATTCTGCTTTACATTTGAACCCCCCATCGTATAACTTTCAATAAAATGTGCAATTTCCGTCATATTCTATATAGAGTAATGTTGTAAATATTAATAATGAAGACTCGAACTTAATTCAACTTCTTGGTGATGGGAAAACTTGTTTTTACGGAAAACCACACGAAAAACTTTCTTCATTGATTGTCGACTTTTATCAAGAGTTATGAAATATCAGATCAAACTATCTCACGTTTAGTCCCGGCTATCTTAAAAAAGAAGCCAAGTTGGTCCCAACATCTTGTTAGGGATTGGAACTCGTTTGAAGATTTTAAATCGGCATTGCAGTTGCAATCTACTTTGAACTTATCTTCGTCAAATCATGAATATTAATCAAATTTGAATTCTCAGAATTTTCACTATGGGATCATCTTTGAATTTATCTCCCAGTAGTTCGAATAGTAAAATTAGTCTAGTAAATGATTCGATGGATCGAACGATGTCTTTCAACATCCCCGAGGAGGGAGAGGAGCATCGTGCTTCGTAGACGGCTGCTCTAATCAACTCCTTAATGAGATTAAGTCTTTTGAAATGAGTACCGAAATTATGTAATATCTACTACCACAGTTGACGTAGTAGTTTCACGAGAAACCCCAAACACTTCGTCAATTGAAGTTGAATCCGAAGATAAAATACCTATTGTTTAATTAATCTATGCACTAATCTGCAAAATTGCTTCTCAGAAAATACTCCTGGAATCAACCCTCGAATTTTCAAATATTTCGTTAAAAAATGATCGATAATTTTTTAATTTTAAAGGGGATCATTATTCATATCGACATAATTCATATGCCTGTTGGGTTTTCCACATAGTGGGACATTTTGCAAAAGATTGTCCTAAGAAATTGGGAATCTTATGTTATAAATGCGGCAAGCCATATAATTCCCAATTTCACAAATTGTAATCAATCTTCGAAAACTGACTATATCACTCGGTTCTATAGACTTAAGAATGTGGCAGAAAACTCTGTCTTCACATATGTGGCAGCAAAGGGGAAGGCTTCATCAGAAAAGTCGTATTTAGTGTCAAAATTTTGGCACGATCGAAACTCGGATTTAAAAAGTTCTTTTACTTCGAATTGTTCAAAAGTTCTTATTTCAAAATCGTGTGATACGTTTAACCTATTTCAACCTCGTATCTTCTCGAAATTCTTTAACTCGAAGCCTAAAAACTCGAGCAAAGAATATTTAACTCGTAACTCGAATACTCGAACGCCTAATGCTAATAACTCGTACAAAAGCTACTCTTGCACATCGAGACCCTCGAAAAATAATTGTTAAAACTCGAAAGATGACAAGCAAAATACCTTTGCAAAATACTCGAACCCTACATCTGTATTCCAATTCTTGAAGGCTTGTTGGAATTGTCACAAATTAGGACATACCATACATTGAAAATGCGCTGAACCGCGACAAATGCGATTTTATTTAAGCATTTAATAGGTTCCAATTTCTAAGCTGTCACCTTCATCGATGACTTGAACTATGCGAAAGAATTTCATCGACATTTGTATACGTACTACTGAAAAATAAATTATGTACTCGAAATTTTATGTTTGTAAATTTTATACTCGAAATTTTTCTTCGTAAAGTTTACTCGAATTATGCTCGTACACTCGCCCTTTTTTTTCGTAACATCATTAGTACCCAATCTTAGTATAAAGTAATCTTTATTTGTATAGGATTAGTAAGGAAATTTATCTTACGTGAAATAAAATTTTGTCATAACTCATCTCTTTTTTGTGTAGTAGCATCTGCGAAATTAAAGATAAAAATTCTTGAAATGGGTAGATCATAGAGAAAAGTCGAAACGTAATTGAATTGCAATAAATAAAATAATAATTAAGTCGGTAACTAAATCGTAATTCAATCCTAACTGAATCGAATACATAAATAGTCGTCAACCATGACTCGCGCAGGCGCTCGTCAAATGCGGGAGGGGGGAGTTTGTAACATTCAACTTTTGATGTTAATATTGTACAATTTTTGTTGTTATGAATTATACGTATTTCTTGAACACAACAAATATTTTGGTAATTATATAATTTCGTGTTAGTTAAAGAAAATTTAAAGTTTTATAGTTCAAAAACCAATTCAAAGACAAATAAAAATATTTACTTTTTCAAATAACATAATCCTCATATAATCTGCAGGCTAATTTTTGTTATTATCCAATTACGTCACTCTTCAATTAAATATATTTTACAATCTGCGCGTATTCGTTGACGGAATAGGTTTTAAATAAAAGGCACATTGTAATTTTGTATTTATTAATTTATTAATACGTTTCATAAATGCTAGACAAATATGTGCCAAGGACAGTTTGTTGGCTCCCAAAAAATGCCAAACGCAAAAAGGCGC
Source organism: Torymus texanus (assembly GCA_036873485.1). Classification (NCBI taxonomy): domain Eukaryota; kingdom Metazoa; phylum Arthropoda; class Insecta; order Hymenoptera; family Torymidae; genus Torymus; species Torymus texanus. The sequence goes on from JAYJLV010000056.1 coordinate 325,403, forward strand.
GTCAATATGACAAAAAGATACTTTGTTCTCTTTGATCTCTTGTTTACATTTTTTTATTTTATCATTTCCGTATTATCATTCAATTACACGACGTTGTCACAGTCGTTCTTCACCGAATTTACACTTACAGTGAAATTGCAAAAATTGCGTTAGGCAGCCAAAATAGATTTTCGTACAAATTTAAAAAATTTAAAAAGTATATTCATTCTTTCATCTTCTTTCTTTTTTATTATATTTAAAATACCAATGGCTGTTAATACTGATTACAATTAATCTTCATCAGTCTTTCTCGCTTCATTATGATTTTTTAACCTTTTTTTTTAGTAATCCTTTATCAGTTCGTGGGCCTGGTTACAAGTTTAATATATGCGTTACATTATGCATTACAAATATATCGAGCAAGTGACAAACCAAATCAAAGTGTCTACGTAACAAATCAACGACAAAACGTAAAAACATAAGAGCCTTAAATACATTACGATTGCGTTAAAGGAGCGAACTTTGGACAAGTGCTACAATCTTGAATAAGCGTTACAGCGAAGTATAATTATACCCGAATGACAGCTAGATACTTTGTTTTCTTTTATCTTCTATATTCTATGCAATATAATGACATATACAATATACGTTACATTTTTTCCACGTGTTTATTTATTTTTATTTTTTTTATCATTATTAATATTATTATTTTTATTCGCTATGCGTTAGGCACACTCCCGATAGTAAGTATAAGTTTTCGTTATCGATCGTAGACTTCGGATTCGAGTGATGCGGTGATCGCGATTTGTGCGCGCGCGTCCGCGTGCAGTGCAACTCCGCCGCGATTCTTGTCTGTCGACGGGCGGCCAGGGCACTTGTTCCGTTATCCAAGATACGCGCAGAGCTGGGAAAAAAAGAAAAGGGGGGAAACGTATAGGTGGGATGCGAATCGCGCCGCCCGACGATCCGAGACTCGGATCACGACGATGCGATATAGTTGTGCGCGCACGCGCGCGCGCCTACGCTCATTTTATTTTGTTCAAGAGAGATTCACAGCGGGAAATGCGGATGATAGCCGTTTTATCTATAAGCTTCGCGTGGCAATCGACATTGTAAGCGCGCTCTTGCGTCCCGCAATATTGTACACACGACTGGCAAACCGCTAAGCGCTCTCGCTCTTTCTCGCTCAAAACTCTCTCCTGACTCTCTTTACAACTAATGAACGCACGCTACCGCCGGCGCCGTAACTCTACAGTAGCTTATAGTCACAGCGATGGGTGTATCACAATAAATCGACAGAAGCCTCGGGACACTCGCTGGTCCCCGCGACGACAAAGTTTTTCTTCTCGATCCGTCTTGCTCAGCAGCGAGATGTTTGCAGAAGCACCGGCGCGCGAAGAAAGACACGGCTGTTATTACATACGCGCTCGTCGCACACACATATACGCACTTAACACCGAGATAGAGAGCGCGAAGAAGAAGGCATCAGGGGGGGAAAAGATTCATGCAGCGGCAATTTCACGTCACGAGACATTGTACTTTCCTCGGCCGCCTCGTGACTCTTTCTTATGTTTGTCTTTTCATTTTTTTCACACGGTTATCTCTCCGCTCAGCGTTGCCAACGCGTAACAATGTCGATTGCACAAAAGTGTGTGTACATGTACAAAGATAGAGAAAGGCGCGCGAAAAACGCATAATACACTGACGAAATGAAAAGAGGATTACAGTTTGTAGTATACATTGCGAACAAAGTTCTCGCGGATCGGCGGGTAGGCGCAGATAAATGGACAACACTTTGATGATAGCGATTGCTGTTGAATTTTCGTGAAATGCAACGCAATTACCATGCAGCTGATCTCCGGTCCGCCAGCGTATACGCACTTTTCAGCGAAAAATTAAGACCTAGTGAGTGTTGCGATCAGAATTGGGCAGCTAAAGTTACACTTTGCGATAGCGTCGGAACAAGCAGAGTCATCGTCGTCGTCTCATCCGAGCGCAATCGGCCCTCCGCGCATCAGAGACTGTATACAGCCGCCACGCAATTAGAGAAGCGAGATGTCGCTCGGTTGAGGCGAGTTTTGTCACTGTTTTCTGTGCGGACGATATCGCAAGCGCCGGGAGCCCAACACTGGAAGCGACGGTGTGTTATTATCATCAACGAGTCGGGTTTCTACGTCGTTCGCCGGGTTTACAGACTAAAAACAATCATTATGTCGATACACAAAAAAAGTATAGCCGCAATAGTTAATACAGTAGTACATCATCGATTTGTTATTCTTTTATTTTTGCTCCTTGTTTCACACGGTGTGTCGTACGACAGAGAACGCAAAGGTGGTATAGACAAAAGATCTCGCGATCAAAAGTTAATCTCACATTGCTCGCTCGATTGAGAGAGAGAGAGAGAGAGCGCGTTGTGCATGCGTGTGCAAGGGGATGAGCGATTTTTTCGGTTACTTAGGCTCTCTCGGCGCAGCTGGTTGCCGCCCCATTGCACAGTGTGTCGCGTAGAGAAACGACGCGCCAGTTTAACGCAGATTCCGCTGTGGCATTATTAAGTTCTTGTATTTTTGGCAGAGGACCTGGCAGTTATTCGTTTATGTTTTGCTGGGTTGATGTGGCGAGAAGCCGTTGGATTGTCATATTTGTTCTTGCGGGAACTGTGGAATCGTCGAGGCTCCGGTTGACACATGTTGCTGAGAAGAGTCGCCATCGCTGTTGCCAGCCACTGCGCGTCGTTTCTCCCGCGATGGCATCGCGTTGAAAACTCCGCTCGTTATTTATAATATTTATAATATATATTGCCATGAACTCACAAGCGTATCGGAGATGACTAAGGTCGCGATGATAATCTATAGTTTTGTTTTGTATAATTTTTTTGCTTTTTGCTTTACCTATCAATGCATGATGGACAAGATTATGATTTTTATGCCTCCTAAGCGGTGGCTGATCAGTGCGCTGTGGTTTCGCTGTAAGATTAAAAACGTCAGATCACTAAGCATGAAGGTAACGGACACCAAAAATTAAAGGCATATTGCAGTGCGTGACTTTATGATATAGAGTAGGCGACATTATAAGCTGAACAAGCAGATGAAAAAATAACGTAAGAGATGAAAGAAAAAGAGAATTTTTTGGGTGACAACAGAGAGGCAGATTTTTATGTTTATTTTACAACTAAAGTAATATTGAAAAAATTTGATCATTTTAGAATGTTAGAATTCCAAGAAAAGTAAATTTAATATTTGAAATTTTAACAAATAAATTTTGTCTCGTTTGAGAAAATTTTTAAAAGTTACTAATAAAATAAAAATAAAATATCTTTCATTATTCTAAAAGTTAAATGAATAAACCACCAAATAAAAGTGATAATCATTTGAAAATTCAAGTTGCATTGCATCTGAAATTCAAACATTCCGCAATCGAAAGCTCTATAGCACAAGAAAACACGAGATCAAGCGCTCGGGGGAGTAGAGGGGGTGGAGTAAAGGAGGGAAGTACAGCAGGAGAATAACAAACGAAGACGTATACGCTACCTCCTCGGCCACAGAGGCTCGCCTATACGTGGCCCTTGAGAATAAATAGCGCATACCAGTACATAAGCACGCGTATACTTGCCATCATGTGTTCACATGTACACATCGAGGCCCCGATCGACCTTTGCACAAGCCCCCAAAACTGCCACCGTATTGTCCAAAGTCGATAGAAACAATAAGCCACTTCAGCGTGCGCGTACACACAGACCAATAATTCAGCCTCCAAATAATTCAGCGCAGTGTTAGTGCCAATGCTTTTCTTCTGCCTATCCATACCAGCGTAGCTTTTATCTTTTCAAGAGAGAGAGAGAGAGATAGACAACAAATAGACGGAGAAATAAAATCCAAAATAAATGGTAATGTAGTGTGCCTAGATATTACTTATTTTTTGACAACACGTCATTTTTAAAAACAGGCTTTATTCATTTTTTCAATCTCTGAAAACTGTTAACCCAAGCTTTAAATAGACTTTGACACTGTCAAAATGTTTTCAATGGCTGTAACACTACGTAGACTTTATAATGTAAAAAACAACAAAATATCATCTTAATATTAGATAAATTCTTAAACTAGGAGCAGCTAATGTTTTTAATCGTATAGAGTTAATCATACGAGCGTATATTTGTTCATATATAATATCTACACTTAATTTGTTATACTTTGCTTTAAATTCTTTCGTAATAAGTTAATCATTAAAAGACGTAAATGCAAATGTGGATCCTTCGAAAAAAATCATTTGCTTAGGAACAGCGACGGACGACAATTTTGCCTTACACCATATTACAGTCTGAATTTGTGTTATTTAAAATTGCACGGAAGCTGGAGCTCATTGACATCGGGACAGCTCAACGAACTTTACGACCTTCCGTCAAATCCTCCTCCTCCTTCATCATTATTGTGCTCAAGTTGGTCAAGGCCGATGTGAAAGATTCAAACGCGATTCGCGATGATTTCGTGTTGTTGCTTTTTTAATATTATTTTTCATATTCAAACATCAATGCAAACGTATTTTTCGTGAGACAAACATAGCTGGAGGAATCCATGCTCCAATTACTTTATAAATATTTCGTTAATGAATTTCTAAATATTAAAGTCTTCACATATTATACGAAAAGTCGTACTGAGTATAATTAACATACAAAGTGTTAAAATTTCGTAAAAGTTTAGTTGGGTTTCTTTGTATAAGTAGTTATAGAAGATATCACTTTAATAATCTATCTAACGGTAACATTTACTTTTTGGTAAACTATTATATTCGAGATGTTACTAGATTGGCAGTTTTTCATTTGTTAAATATAATTATCATAATATCATTATAAAGAACGTTATAATTAACAGATGTAGCATTTCAAAACAGTCTTAGAGACATTCGAAATAATTTTCAAAATATAGTTCTTTGTATATTAAATGTTCAAAAATGTTTTTATGGTCGCATATAAAAAGAATTTTTAAGGATTAGATATTAAAATTAGTTCATGCAACTCGGAAAGCTTGACTTTTACGAAGGTATACACAGGGTAGAAAAGCGGTTTACATGTAATTTACAGAGAATTGCAGGTTTCAAAAACGCAATTAGTTCTATACAGAATTGGTAAACGAAATTTAATTGGCGTATGGATCCCGTGTAGGTTATTACGAACTAAAGAGAGATTCCCATCTTTTATGCGTTTTCATGCTTTTGCACGGGTGCCGCGCGTGACGAGGCGCCCGTCCACATTCACCTGTGTGTGAGTGTATATATAATACATTTAGTTCGCATCACATACCCTGAAGCTTCCTTGCCACCACACATACAATTAGTTACAGAACGTAAAAAAGACACAAAACTCAGTGGTTCTTACAAATATTTTGTCCCATACTTTTATAAACTCCGTATACAAAAAGAAAAAGAAAAATTGTATACATTTAAAAGCCTTTTGTATCACGTAAACGAGCAACGGAAATTAGTGAAAGTAAAAAAATACATTTCGTGCGCTATAGTTGTGCATATCGAGTAAAAGTTAGAAGACGACAGCGCAAAATTAAGACACACATGTATAATGTACATATAGTAGAGGTGGGTGTCTTTTTGTAGTACATATATATATATAGCGATTGTAAAAAAGATTTGTATTCCGGTAGAAAAAAGTGTGCACGCAAAGAGGCGTAATTTATAATTTTTTTTTGCATTGAAAAGTCGTGTCAGTCAGCTTACACAGTCTCGTATTCGCGACGTATTGAGCGAGCCAGGCAACACGCAAAGATCACTCCAATCAGCTGAAATGTTGTAAAATCATTAGTTAATATTTTAAAAGTAATGTCATTTTTCAATGGAAAAATTTGTTTTTCTTTTAATTTTTTCTCATATCAAGTAATTATAATTTTTAGTACACAATGGCTCATTAAACACAATAGTTTTGCTGTTATTAACTTATTCAATTAAAGCGTTTAAATGCCAAATTCAATTTCAATGAATTTAAAAACTTACAAAGTAGGTAACAGCAATGACAAGTTTAACATTGAATGTTACATGGATTACCATTAAGATTCTTTTATTATCGCTATATTATGATGCATTCACATTTCCTCTTTTAGTATGAAACCTACTACTTTACGCGAGTATCAGCGATTACCGACCGTTCACATGCTTCATAGAAAAAAGAGCAAACTGCGAGGCTCATACTGCACATATTTTATGTGGTACGTATATAGAAGATTGAATGCCCTGGAAAGCTATACATGTATGCGCAATCAAATCATCATGAAACCCTATTTGTTCGTTTTCCCGATGCGCTCCATAAGAAGCATGCAATATCGCGATTAAGTGAGTCTACTATTGATATATGTACGTTTGAAGAGATATTTACAAGTCATAAGATTTCCATAAATAAGCGTTAAATACATATTTGTCGCCAATAACTAATTTTAAAGATATTTCAGCAATAATACATGACGCGAATAATGCAATGAACAATTTAAAAAAACGTAAAACTTCTCTCTTGTATATAGGCTTATGGCTTCTCTAGCATAAAACAAAAAAAAAAACATTTATTTTTATCAAAGTTTCCACTTTCACACGAAAACTGCATCGGCCGCAAAGCATTTTTTGTTTTCAAATGTACCTACCCTACTCGCGTGCAAAAATGTTCAGCGTATACGTATTTACGAAACTTGATATGAGAAAAAAAAAAGGAAAGGGAAAAGCCGGTGGTGGTCTACATACCTGAATGAGAGCAACGCCGATGCCGACCCCGCCAAGTATCAGCGCATTCTCCTCGATCTTCTTCTGTAGCTGCTTCTTGCAGCCCTCGGGGTTGGACTTGATGTCGTTGGTGTCGCAGGTTGGATTATTAGTGGGCACCTCCGTGCAGCAGGACTTGGGCAAAGTGTTGCCGGCGAAACCCGCACGTTGCCAATCGGACGGGTTGTGCACGCCACAGCATTGTAACTGTAACACGAGAGGTACAGACGTCGATTCGTTTTTATACGCATATTCTAGCTTTCATGCTATATTACACATTTCACCACTATCTCTCTATGCCTCTGCTCCCGCAGTATTTTTATACACGCGAGCTTTGAGGTTTCCCTACTTCGGTTATTCGTTTTGCTAATTCCTTTCTATAGTAGAAGAATTTTTTTTTCTAGAACGGTCTGTGAACTGAAGTAGTTATTAGCGAGGTAGAAAATTAGATTTTTTTTTTCCAAGTTGTGTCATCGAGAAGTCCAAGTGGGAAATATGTGACACCTTTAAAGGATATTCAACTAGGTGATAAATGTGTTTGATATCTTATTAAAAGAACTTTTCCAATCTTAAAACGACTAGCAAGAATAAAAATGACATCAGAAAGAAGAAATAGAGCTTGCATAATGAGTACCTGAACTTTTGACCTATGGTATTGTAAACCACTCTATATTGTGAACACGTATTTGAGATGATAACTTTTTGAATTCACAGAAAACTTCTTTCGTATTTCAAATATCTAATTATTTGTGTATTGAACGTTACCACAATAATATAAATAGAATTAATTTACAATTAAGTTTAGATTAATATATTCCTATACAAATAGAGTACAATGCATTAATGTTTGTATAATTACAAACCCGATGAATATTAATTGTAAATTAAGTAAATATTTTGAATTGAACACAATGATTATTTACAAACTATAGGATATATGTGCCGATCAACAAATTACTACCAAGTTTTGTCATGTGTACTTTTTGCCTTTTGGGTGTTAGTTACTTTTGCGCAACAAAATAAATCAAATTTAACTATACAGTTTGTACTTTGGTACTGACCCGTAGCGCGCTAGTGTCATTTACTCTCGGCTTTCAGTCATTAAATTTAAGTCACAGGTTGTCCGAAGGAATAATTGGATTTTGCAAGTAAAGTTTTAAAACCTATATACTTTTACGATAGCATATAAAATAAATGAAAGTTTATTAATTTCTGTTAAATTTTATTGAAATTAGTGTTTTGACACAACTATTCGATTTTACGCGCGAACTCGAGAGATAAATAAACTTCCCTTATTTCCCCTGTACATACAATAAACTAACCAAGCCACCATAATTCATAACTGCTTCTTTTATAAAATATACACAACAAAAACCGCTGCATATTAGACGTGTATACATATATACCGAATCTCGACTTCAGTGCACGCATTACTGGGTCAACAGGTAATCAAGCCTCAAAGTTTATTCAGGACGGATTAAGCCAACATGCAGGCGGAATCGAGCGACAAAAGGCACAAGCCTATCCCCCGAACAAGTCGTGCGCTTGTGTCCTCTCCATACATCTCACTTTGTCGTTCCCGTAGCAAACGAGAGCGCGGTGCAGCGCACAAGGGAAGTAAAGCAAGTAACTCACTCACGCCGTGGCTCGAAGTCACGTATGTATGCATATATATATATATATATATATATATATATATATAGGTAGACGTACGTGTGAGCATATATATATATACGAAAAACGAGCGACACGCGAATCGCGTGGTCGTAACTATTATCTGCGTCTGAAATCGCTCTGCGCGCGCCAATGCTGCCCGTCGACTTCTTGTACCTCTCGCAACTTATCCGATCTATTATCACTGGCGTTATATGCGCGCGGTGGCTTTTTACGCGGACGGAAAGAATTGTTTTCTTGCGAAGTATAAAAGTGCAAACGAAGTTTTTTGCTTGCGGTAGGTCGTGGCGGTGAGTTGTGACGAGGGCGAGGTTTATCAGCCACATTACTGAGGCATTGGCTAAGCTATTCCGGCTGTATATACGTAGACATTTTTGAAATGCTTTATTGTTGTAAACAGATATACTGATTGCGCATAGGCTCACTCGTGTGCATATTAATTATTAAGGTTTTGGTAATTTCATTAACGAAAATCGTTATCCTACAAAAATGTATAATTAAAATTATCGTATAATACTGATCGTTATCGTGTGAAATTTTAAGACGCTAATTATATTTATCATTGTTGTTTATCGAATTTCACACCATATAATTCTATACACTAAAATTTTATATTACGGCAATACTAAACACACCGTGAACACGATCTTAAATCAATAATGGCGCAATTCATCCAGACAAGAGTCTCGGGTACACGTCCGCGCGAAACATCGTATATAGGATAGATAGATAGAGAGAGAGAGAGAAAGCGTGCACGCGGTGAGTGAGCGCGCGAAATAAGATATGTAGCGCATAAAGTCGAGAATAAATGCGGTATAGAGCTCGGCGCGAGCTGAGGGGAAGAGAAAAAGACAAGCCGCAGTCGATCGCACGCGCGCGCGTGCACCGCAGCGTGGCTATAAAAGGCCTACAAACACACGGAATGGGCGTAATATGTACTACTCGCGTGGCTACACAGTGACTTCCTCTTGCCATGACTTTTATCGTCGAATATCTCGGGCGTTACCTACCTGTGTGAGCGAAATTTTCACTATATACCGAAAAGAAAATATGGAAAACGATGATCTTTGAGTCTGAGTAAAATTGTTGAAAGACCAGTGCTCGGGTAGCTGTATATTGATGTTTTTTAACATTGAAGTGGAGAGTCAAGGTATAGATCATGGTAACATCTTGGATGCATATATGTGTAACAGCGTGTGTTTTAGAGAGGAAGCGTTTTGTAACGGTAAAATCCACGAGGTTTGATATCGCGTTTACCGCGAGCTTCTTTCAAAATCGCGAGTTAATTTTCAGAATTGTAATAAGTGTTTTAATTAGATTTTATAAATTTTCATTTACTAATATAAAAATGCTTGAGAATGCAATTTAGTATTTTCAACTATATTTAATCATAACGCCTACACTGAGAGAAATGATATAATAAAAATTACTATAATTATATAAGTACCAGATTCGTTAATAATTTTTGTTTTGAAGCTAAACTTCATCTCTTTTAAAATCACCATGAAAACGTTGAAAAACGAAACCCTCTTTTAAATAACCCCACTTAACTTAAGTCTCACCCAGCCATCTCTATTTAACGCGATTAATTATCTCTGCATGCGAGGCCCTCACTCGACGCTTAAAAAAAAGAAAAAAAAAAAAAAAAGAAAAAAAAAGGAAAACAAAGAAATGCGTTTCATCAACCATCTCTCTCCTTTCTCCTTTCTCCTTTCAATCGAATTTCCCGCACCAACGAAACTCTTCTAGGCACACGAGTGCCGTCCTATTACTCGTGCGAGCGCGCGCGCGCGTGTGTGTGTGTGTGCACTCGAACGGCACACACACA
>JAYJLV010000056.1:344623-366977 GCA_036873485.1 Torymus texanus
ATAAACCATCTAATGGTATCGGTTCAATCACGATTGGCGGTAGCACAGACCGTCCATCCAGTGGTAGCGGTTCCATTCCTATTGGCGGTAGCAAAGACAAACCATCCGTTGGTAGCGGTTCAATAAGCATTGGAAGTAACAAAGATAAACCATCTGGTGGTATCGGTTCCATCATTATTGCTGGTAGCACGGTTCGCCCATCAAGTGGTAGCGGCTCAATTAACATTGGTGGTAACCCTGATAAACCTTCCGGTAGTAGTGATTCTATAAGTATTGGAAGTAACAAAGATAAGCCATCAAGTAACAGTGGTTCTATAAATATTATTGGTACTACGGGGCGCCCATCCAAAAACCAAGATCTCGCGGAGAAATGGAACGACGCTTTTGCAGATTCGATGAATCCTTTCGATGATTGGGTGAGTGGGAGGTGGTGGGGCACAAGCCGCACATCAACCACACAAAAACCTACAGCAACGATTGGGGATAACGCGCATCGTCCGTCTAGTGGGAGCGGCTCGATTACAATTGGCGGCAGCAAAGACAGACCAACCGGTAGTATCGGTTCCATCACTATTGGTGGAACCACAGATCGCCCATCTAGCAGTAGTGGTTCTATTACTATTGGCGGTAGCAAAGACAAACCATCCAGTGGTAGCGGTTCCATAAGCATTGGAAGTAACAAAGATAAACCATCTGGTGGTATGGGTTCAATCACGATTGGCGGTAGCACAGATCGTCCATCCAGTGGTAGCGGTTCCATTATTATTGGCGGTAGCAAAGACAAACCATCCGGTGGTAGCGGTTCCATATACATTGGAAGTAACAAAGATAAACCATCTGGTGGTATGGGTTCAATCACGATTGGCGGTAGCACAGATCGTCCAGCCAGTGGTAGTGGTTCCATTACTATTGGCGGTAACAAAGACAAACCATCCGGTGGTAGCGGTTCAATAAGCATTGGAAGTAACAAAGATAAACCATCTGGTGGTATTGGTTCAATCACGATTGGCGGTAGCACAGATCGTCCATCCAGTGGTAGTGGTTCCATTACTATTGGCGGTAACAATGACAAACCATCCGGTGGTAGCGGTTCAATAAGCATTGGAAGTAACAAAGATAAACCATCTAGTGGTGTCGGTTCCATCACAATCGGTGGTAGCACAGATCGCCCATCCAGTGATGGTGGTTTCATTAGCATTGGTAATAACAAAGAGAAACCTTCCGCCGGTATTGGTTCCACCACGATTCATACATCCAGTGATAGTGGCTCAATCGGTAACGGCGATAGTCACCCAGGTCATATTCATTCAAGTGAATATCCGAACGAATCCATTGAAATTGGCGAAGAAGCTACAGAGTCAGTTCCACTGGCTACTACTACTCCTACTACTACTGCGGTCCACCATCCAAATGAAAATCCCGTATCTAATAAAGATGGCGATTTGAATCCAAGAACGCAATCGTCTGCTAAACCAGAAGTACCCACAAACATTCCGATTGACTCCCAACCAATAGTGCAAACACCATCACCACAGGAACCTTGTCCACCTGATCAAGCCGTCGGTGCAGCGCAATCCATTGTCGAACAGAACCAAGGAATTAAAATTTCGGTGAATATACCAAACTGTTCGGACTGCTCCAATTCCTCGGGGACTGAAACGAGCAATCCCATCGTGGCCATAATCGTGGGAGCAGACACAAATAAAACTCATACGCCTTGTCCTGAAGAACAGTCAACTGTAAGTACTCAAAAATTATGAATTTAAAATTAGTGTCCTTTTAACGATTAAGAAATGATAATTTTTTTGTTCAAGGATTCTAATAAAGTATTAAAGTCGCAGACAGTAACTCAAGTAAAATCCCCATGTAACACAGAACAAAATGGGGTACTAATATCAGTGTTAAACTGTTGAGTCTTTACAATGGTCAATGACCAGTGGTCATATTATTAAATTACAGTATATAATCTTCTACATTGTAATATTGCTTTAATTGACAATAAATCAAACTAGTAAAGAATAAACAATAAGTGATTTTATCAATAAATTTGAAAAGTTATAAATTATATGCTTTCAATTAACATTCAAATTTTATTAATAATTATCAAACGTTAAAAAAAGATACACAAATTATATCTGCTTAAATTTATTGCAATATCTAATTTTTTAGATTTGCATCTACAAATATTATTAGGTATTATTTTTCAACTTTTCTAAATATATTCTTCATTATTATAAACTAAATTTAAAAGTAAAAACTTAATTTCTGTGTCATTTATCGAATAAAAACTAGTATTAATACGTATTACTTAAACATATAAATTTTATATAAATTTTAAAGCTAGAGTACAAACTGCAAATTGAAAAAACTTACAACTATCAAAATATTTATTTTAATTCAGTTATTTATCATTTCACTGTGCATTATTAGGTTTGTACAAAAGTTTCTAACAATAAAAAATTGTCGTATTATACTATTTTTTTCAGCTTTGCATGAAAAATTCTTATATATATATATATATTACATTCGATTTAATACACTCTGAATCGATCTGAGTTTAGCTATTAATTCACCGCCGTTTGATTTGCTAAATAAAGTTGTCAAGCATTTAGAAATAACATCCTGGCATCTGGTTATAATTTTTCTCCTGTAAACAAATAATAATTACAGAAATTAATTTACTTTGTGGCACTGCTGTTTTGATTAAAAGATCATTTTTTATTTATATTGAATAAAAAATTGAATGATATATATATTAATATATGTTTGAGAAAAAGTTCATAATAAACAAGATTATTTAATCGATTTTAACATTTACAGGAACGACATTTTTCTTTTGAAATTTAATATTTTCTAGATGAATGGTTTGCGTATACAAATAGCCAATAAATTTGATGGAATTTTCAAGTTACCTGTTATCCCCTAAAACGATCACGTCGGATCTCTAAAGGTTAATACTTTAAAATTTTTCAGTTTATTTTTGTATTATTACTTATAGATCGCTATACTTATGTTAAAAAAAAGTCCAATTTTAATTACCTAATAAAGGCGTTTGTCACATTTGAGTTTGTAATAAAATAGTTTACAAGATTCGCTGTCGATTCAATAAGATGAAATTCATTTCCTGCATTAAGCCAAGTTCGATTATTCCCTCCAATCATCCTAAAAAAGAAAAGTATATTAATGCAAGCATAACAAATTTCACTATTACAAAATTTTGTAAATCACGTCTACTTACTTGTCGTAGTAATCAAGAATTTCATCCATTGGTATATTAAGTTGCAAGAAACAAGTTACTATATGATCACTTGATACTTTCAATCTACAAGCTCGAACTTCCAATTCTTTGATTAGGAAATCTGTATAAAAACGAGGTATAAATTTAGAACTAATTACAGATTTTTAATTATTCAAAAACCATATTTTTGCTCGTAACATACCCACGGGGAAGCAATGAGGTGTGCCAGAATATTCTTGGCCAAGAAGTTTTATTTTACTAGTAACAATTGCCATTTTATCTTCTGGAGATGCTGAAGCATTGTTTAATTCTAAATAATAAAAACAAATAAAGTATTATATTATAAGAAGTAAATATACAATTTTTCGAATGTATTTCAACATGTTTTACCAGTTTCAATTATATTTGTCCAAATTCCTTGAATTAACATCACGTCTTGATGGCCAGAACAATGAATTATAGCTAATTTACATTCCCATAATTGTAGAGGTTCTGCATATTCTTCATAAAGCTATAGAATATAATTATTAGTGGACAAATCAATTTTATTATACATATTTAAATGCCTTTTTTGTAAAAATCAACTAAGACATACCTGTGTAATATCTAATAAAGCAGAATTTAATCTTAATTTTGCATCTCGTACAACCATTTGGTCAAATAGAGCTTGTTGATTACAGATAGTATCCAAAATCTAAAAAAAAGCACTTGGTATGAAACGATTTCTAAATTTAATTGGCAAATCTATAATGGCAAGAATGAAAATTGGCACCTACCTGCTGTTGAATACGAGCAACTTCTACTTTATCCTCTAATTCTCTTAAGAAAACTCCGAGATGAGGCGCATAACCGGCTTCATCGCTGCGCATACATACCACAGCTCTTGCCAAATACTCAACCCTTTGTGGCAATGCGGTCTCACTTCTATTAAATTATTAATAACAACATTATAACCAAAAAATGTAATTTTATCTCAAGTATTTTTTTCATTTTCATTGTAAAATTACCCACCCGACTTTAGTCGCTAAAGCATACAAAATTTTGGCTGCAGCTGCATGATTCTTGCTTCGCTCATAAAATTGCCATAATAATTCTGGAGCATTTACACGAATAAGATAAGCTTCTAGTGATGGCGTAGCAAGTGCAACTAGTTCACCGTGAAGACCTTTTTCTATCATCCACGCATAAACAGCCGTGTGAAGAGTTTCACATGCAGAGTGTAATGCTTCCTCAATTACTTCGTGTAACTAAAATAAAATACAAAATTATTGAAAACTAATTTGTTTAACTAGTAGGTTTTATAAAAATGTTCAATAACCATTTCTTTTGCTGAAGTAACTACAGCCATCGAATTTGAAATAGTTTGATTGTATAAATAGTCGAGCATGGCAGTGAACTCTTTATAAATTTCCAATCTGCAATACGAAATATTTTAGCAAATTTAACAATGATATGAAATTAACGAAATTTTTGTTGACTCTCGGGAATTTTACCTTTTTAAATAAGCGTAACTTCCTTCTTGATCTTCCAAAGGCTCATTATTTTTATAGAAGTGTAAAGCAGCATTATTAGGATCTATTTTCTCTGCACAGCAGAGACATAATTCTAAGACACCTTGATAAAAATGACAAGCTACAAATTGTTGACAAACAGCAGCAATATTTAACCTTGGTGCAACTTCTTTGCATAGCTAAATATTTAAATGTTATTAGTAACAAATTTTAAATTAGAATACGATAAAGTGTGAACATTTTCAAACCTTTAAAGCAGATTGAAGGTAGGTCTCTTTTTCTTCAGGATTTGAGCAACTTTTAGCTTTTAATATAATTTCATTTGCCTAAATAAAAAATCACATTTAAAACTTGTCACATTAAGTAAAATTAGCTGAAAAACATATGTAAATATCAATACCTTAGAACAAACTGCATCCTCACTTCGGTACAAATTGGGACATATTTCACGTAATTTAGTACTGACCGAATCAACGGAAGCGTTATCACCAAGATAACTATTGTAAACAATATCAAGATAGATTTAATACTCGCAAAATATTCAATACAATACAAAGAAAATTAATTTTGTTACCTATCAATAAGATGAATGATTAAAAGAGAAGAGATTTCGTGTCCAATCAAAATGAGATCTCGGAAAGTTGCAGTAGAAAATTGATTTACTTGGTCTTTTGATAAACAGCTTACAATATTATGCAAGTGATTTTCACAAAGAATTTTCCATAAGCCAAGAATCTCACAAGCGTGTGTAATAAAGACCTTGAGGGCATCCAAAGAATTTCTTTCTTCCACTATTGGTTCTTGGAAAGTGTTTGAAATAGTATTATCAAAGCCATCTGTGATGTTCCTTACTGTATTGTGACTAAAATTATAAATGAAAAATTATAGTCTAAAATAACTGGAATTGCAACTAACTGTGATTTGTTGAATTTATTGATATTTTTTATGAATTACTTTTAAAACGGCTTTTAGTTTAAGAAGTTTGTTCAGTATCATTTTTGTTGTGTAAAAAAATACCTTAAAAATATCTTCCAACTTACGATTTTGAAATATGTGTATTTTTATTCAGAAATGATCGGAGCGCCTGCAGATGACCGAGAATCCATCCGACTTGCATGGCATTGACAGTGCTGAGAATCTGCGTTTTGTTGTTAATGTTATCCTGCTTGATACATCGCAAGTTCCAAATAGGGCGTAGAATCCTGCCAATATAGAGATAAAGGCCGCCGTGTTTTGCTGAAAACTGCTGCAGCGCAACGTCGGCATTTGGACCACTTTGCAGCTGCTGCGGGGTACGCATAAGTTGTGAACGCGAATCGAAGCCTGGTACACGCGGAGTCGACGTGCGAAGGTCAGCTGTAATTTTTGGTATATTCATTAAATAAGAGTTTTCTAACTAATTTAAATATTCATATTCGGGTGTTATTAAATAATCTATTTTTAACTGTTTCGCAGTATTTTAAATTTTATACAGTTATGACATCGTATTTCAAATATGTACTTCTAAAAAAATAAGTAGTCTGATGAAATACCTGAAGTGATATTTGGGAACGGAGTGTGAGCATCATTAGACTGCGGGGCAGAAATTCTTTGTCCGCCGTACAAAAAGAAAGCCCTTGTCGCCCACTCAGATAACTAAAACAAATTATAAACTAATGAATTTGTTAAATTTAGCCTTTGTCAAAAAATCCAAAGACCATTTATGACATTATACCTGAGCATTCTGTGTACTTTCTAACGTAGCAAGAATAAGACACGTGGCACAAGCTTGTTCTGGCGATTGTGTTTGGAAATAAGCTTTAACAGATTCTGTATCTGGTCCCCGTTGTTCGAGAAGAAGCTGTCGAAGAATGTCAACTGGACGAACTTGTATAAGAACGATAGCACCCTAAAACCATTATTAGATGTGTAAAAGAATATTACATTTAATAAGTAAAGCATCGAAATCGATGTATGTATTTTGTACTCGTACTTGGGCAGTGAGGAAAATAAATTTGCGCGGAGGTTCCATATGTTGACGAACCAAAAGCGGAGGATCACCCTGTGCGACGCTCTGCTTTTCTATTTGAATGGCAGATTCTCCAGGAATTTCAGCCAAAGCCCAGACTGGACTGTCAAGTGGCAGAATACTTTGCGTTTCGGCAAGATAATTCGAAAATGGATAAGCGTCATTACTCAGACACCATGCGCTTTCAGTATCGCCGCCGCATATTAAAATCAGGGTTCCTAAAAATGAATTTGATTAGGAGTCAATCAATAATAATTTCAATACTAATTTCAATAATATTATAATAACAAATATAAAGAAAAAATATTTCAGTAAAAAATGAATTCGTTTTAAGTATCCTATGTCATATTTATATAATTTATCAAGAAGAGTACCTTTTCTGTAATGTGCCATTTGTACTTTCCTAGGTCTCATAACTGGTGCGTTAGCAGCATAGCCAGGCGGCAACCTGACGTGAATAAGTTGCAAACATTGAGGTCTTGTCACAGGGTTCGAAACGGATGTACAACTAAAGTAAAATCTGGTGCCCGTAGCCGCAACAGCTACTAAATTTAAGTGCAACGACTCGGTCTCGTTTATTGCCGAGATACTGACGAGTGGCCTAAAATTGTTGCTGTCCAAAGTTTTTACAACGTGCACAGAATTTTGTACTAAAGAAGCTTGCGACATTGATGTCACTTTAGATGCTCCTCCACTATCGATATCCCATACTGCAATTGTTCCTTTATCGCCTAGAGTATAAAGTATGCTACGAGAATCGTCGACCGAAATTTGAACTACCGCTTCCTCTTCGGAAAGTGCAACTGCGACAAACGAAGGTACCAAAAATGAGAAAGGTCCCTCGGAATGATTAACTTTTTTACAACGTTTTCCAAACCAACTGCTTTCTGCCTGCAAAGTAAAAGTAGTAGAATAATATTTTTATTTAACATATAAAATAAAAGTATTGAAGTTTGTATTCAACAAATTTGAAATATATGTGCTAGCTAATATTCTTTAGAGACATACTTGATAATATATTTCATACAAAGAACCATTTCTTCCACCAAGAAATATTCTTCCACTACTTGTGTTTGCAATTGTAGTTATAGCAATTCCATCAGTTGTTACAGTAAAAATGGGTTCAGGAACCAATTGCATTTCTCCTTGTGTGCCTAATATATACATTAATATTTTAATTACAATTAAATAAAAATGAAATTTTTAATACAGATTTTTATGCATTACCATCTTCATTATCACCAAGTGTGACACCAAGAACTGTGATTTCAACGGTTGTTGTTAAAACAAGCAAATATTTGACATAACTTTGAAAGATGCCAGGTTTTGGCTTAACAAGTCCTACACTAATAATTGTTTCATTCAATCCATCGAAGTATGCTACATCTGATCTAAAATTGAACAAATGAAAATTAACAGATATATATTTTCTCAAAAAAATTGTTTGTGATAATACATACTCATTTTCATATGACCAAACATATATATCACTATCAATAGTTAGCCATGCTTTAGAAATGTCTGTGAATAAGCCCATCATACAGTGGCATTGCATATCTAAATTGTGCTTATTAAAGAAAGTTATTGAATTGTTGTTGCTTTTTAAAAAAAAAAATTTTTAATCATATTTCAAAATTAAAAAATAATAAACAACTTATTTAATTTTGGAATTTGCACTAAAAAGAAAAGAAGTTGATGCTGTGAAATATAAAAATAATGATAACATATGTTAATGATTATCAAAGAGTAGATCAATTTTAATTTGATGTGAAAATATGCAATATAATTTTTTATCAGTTTGCCTCTAAATAAAATATTAATAAATTCATAAAAAAGTTTTTCGATGAAAAAAGGATACGCCCAAAATGTTCCATGACTTCTGAAGGTAATGGTATTTTACTATGTGTTCTCATTTGATTAATATTAGTTAAACTCATAGATGCTCCATTTAAATTTGGGTAGTCATAAACATCAAGACCACTGACAGTTGGACCACCTTGCACATTATATCGCATAAGATTAATTAATGATGGAAAATTACTATCAGCAATAATATGCTTGTCCACCATTTTTCCTGACATTTCTAAGGCATCAAGATGAATCTTCATTGGCTCCATTTCAGCTAAAATCATACCAGTCTGCGGTACTACTGCAAACATTTAATATCATTATTTTCTTCAAAGAGATGATAAATAGAAAGACATGATATACTATTTTACAATTTATAAATTCAACATAAACTTTGTATAGCAAAATTAAAATTTTAATTATATCATTGCATTATATTTTTGAGTGATAAATTAAACTAGTATATATTTTCTGTGTATTAGTGAGGTTATATTTATAACAGTATAATTAAATAAGTCTATCATACAAATACTTACAAAATAATATAAGAAAATCTCGCAGTTTTATTCACAGATCTGATAAAAGTATCAAAATAATATTAATTTTTGAATGTATACATTAAATTACTAACAATCGTAACATTAAGGTTAGCTTAATCGAACACTTTCCATTGCAACAATGCAGTATCAAAGTTTCAAAAATAGAACAATCATATTTACAGTTATAGAGTTACAATTTATTGACAGCAATAAAATATTGAATAAATAGTAGTATTTTTGGCGAAATAAAATTCTATGAAACAAGTACTGTATGAAACTTTATTTCATGCCGGTAACCGGCTGACTAAACCGACATTTTCACTACGCGATAATCGAAGATTCGCGCCATAATGCAACAGTGCGTTAATAAAAGGAGTTAATTTTTTTTCTAATTTTAAGATTTATAATATTTTTTTTTAATATAAAAAATGACTATGTAAATAATTATTAATAAAATGATAAAATATTGTTATTTTAGACAGATTCAGAAAATAAAGTGAACATATATTAAAGTAAATTCATTTCTTACGTAAATTTATAAATCTTGTTTACGGCCCCTCTCCATTGCATGCCGAATGTCGTATGTCGTATGCCGTATTCTTTAACTACTCGTAGACTTCTACGCTGATTGGTCAAGCTTTGAAAGACAACCAATCAGCTGTAAAGTCTAGGAGTAATTGAAGCATACGGCATATGACATAGGGGCCGTTAATAAAATTTTAAAAGTACAAACATCTACATACTAAATTAATAAGTGACGTCATGTTTTAAATAAAGATATTTTTTTTAACTTAAAATTGAAAGTGTGATATTTTCGTCATTTAAAGATATTTGTTACATTACAATTATTAAAAATAATACCATTAACCATTAACCACTAACAATTATAATATGTTTCAAAATTAATAATTTCCAAGTTCCGCATATATACGATCAAAATAAAAGTTAGCTCGTCGACCAATCAGAGTCAAAAAGCTAGGTAATGTATTTCATTGGTCAATTCCTTCAGTCAGCTGAGAAATCACTGGAAGCGGAAATATACTTTACCAAAGATCGTAAAAATACGTCACTATAGTTTTGTGTGACTTTGTAATCGATTGAACTACAGGAATACTTCAATTAAACATTACCATAAATTACTACTAACAGCTGTTAGCAAAATTTATAACTTTAAAGTAAGTAAAATTAATTAAAAGTTCGTAAATGTTCATAAATGTTTGTTTGGAGGTTAGTTTTAGATACCCGTATCAATGTTTTGACATTTTCCTGATAATGTCACTGTGTTATTGTTGTAACTAATTTTACGTAAAAAAGCCCTTAATCGCTTTTCTTATATGCCAGTAATCATAAAATATAAAACTTAGCTAATATGCACCTTCAATCAACAACTAAATGTTAAATTTATTTGCAATTTTTTATTTTTTCAGATTGTAATATGATGAATCAAGCTATGACGGATCCTTTAATTTTATCAGAGGAAGACATTGAAAGTGGAGGAAAAGAACAACGTACAAGTGGAATTCAAAATGAATTTCAATATCATAATAATGTACATAATGCTGCAATCAAAATCAGGATGGGTATTTTATTTATATTTTTAATTTTTTAATACTTTTTTTATAACAAGCATTCTTAGGTCAATATTTATGAAATATTATTTATCTGCAGCTTTTATACGAAAAGTATATGGACTTCTTAGTATTCAGTTACTGGTAACTATAGTTATTGCTGCAGTATTTTGTTTAGTGAAACCCATTAAACTCTATGTTACAGAAAAGTAAGTGAATATAATTTTATATTATAACTTGAGATATAATGTTACCAATAGATTCTAAAACATTTTACTGAAAATTCTTAAAATGTATTTTTTATGTTGCAGTCCTTTACCTATAATGCTTACATTTTTTACAACGTTCTTTGTTCTTATTGCACTTCACTTCAAAAGAAGAGAACACCCGACTAACTTAATTTTGTTAGCCTGTTTTGTAAGTGTTAATCTTACATACAATTTAATATA
Organism: Torymus texanus; assembly: GCA_036873485.1. Classification (NCBI taxonomy): domain Eukaryota; kingdom Metazoa; phylum Arthropoda; class Insecta; order Hymenoptera; family Torymidae; genus Torymus; species Torymus texanus. The sequence continues at coordinate 355,785 of JAYJLV010000056.1, forward strand.
CTCTATAAAATTTGTATGTATTTCAAGCTTATAATGTTTTAATTTTAGACGGTTGTACAAGCATGTACACTTGGCATTATCGTGAGTTTATATGATGTGTTTCTGGTACTTGAAGCACTTTTCATAACTCTCACAGTGGTTATTGCTCTAACAGCATATACTTTCCAAACAAAACGAGATTTTTCTGCTATGGGTGCTGGGTAAGAATAATATAGATTTTCTAAAAATACATAAGAAACAACCATTAGTGACTAATGTAATATTTTAAACTTAATCATTAAAATTGCTCACCAGTATTTATCAAAATTTTCTATAGAGAGTAATGAGAGTATTTTCTTTAAAATTACAAGATTCTTTTATATTTATGAAATTCTTGTTAATGTAAAGTTAATAGATACAGCGATTTAAAATTAAGAACTAACAGAATGCATGGTTTCAAATTCTTTAAAAAATATCACAATTGCAATTCACTGTAAACATAACATAATTTAGTAAAAATGCAGCTGATGGCAGTAGTGAAAATTGCTTGGAGTATTGAGTCTAATGGCCTTTGTACTGCCAGAACGGTGGATGAATTGTTAAGGATTTAAATAAGAACACACCAATAAAATTAACAATTCATCCACTGTTCTGGCAATACCAAGGCCATTAGACTTGATACTTCAAGCATATAACATAATTAATTCATTGTATATTTAAAAATTGATACCCTATATATTTATTTTATTTAATTTAACTTCGAATTTTAAAATAATTTATTCAAATATAATTCCAATTTTTCAGATTATTTTCTGGATTATGTGTACTACTGATTGGAGGTCTAATGCAAATTTTCATTCAAAGTCCAATAATGGAAATTTTACTGTGTGTTGGAGGTGCAATGATTTTCTCATTGTTCATTATTTTTGATACACATCTCCTAATGAAAACTTTATCTCCCGAAGAGTACATTTTAGCAACAATCAATATTTACTTAGATATCATTAATCTTTTCTTGTACATTCTTCGTATTCTTGCAATCGCACGAAATAACTAATCAGCCCAAACTGAATTTCAAAAATTTAATTTTGTTGATATGTAAATTTTTCACCAATTCTTTTTAAAGTCATTATTTTTTGAAATATTTATTTACCGAAATTGTGTATTAGTTTTAAAAATTACAAAATTTTAGTATTAAATTTAAGACTTACAACATTTTTAATTATTTTAAATCTTAACGTATAAAACCTTTTACTATACTGTTTTAAATATTTGATTTACACAAGAACGAAGTTTATGAATGAATATTTTAATTAAAAAAGTAAGCTGTTAGTGTATGTACATTTTCAAATATATAAAACTTGGTTCTGGGAGTAAATTAAGAATAGTTAGATAGAATACTTTTAGACGATATAAAGCGAATATAATCAACGACTAAATCAGTATTTCAAAATGGTAAATGATGTATAAAATAATCAGCTAATAACATATAGCTGTCTAATAAATTTGTATTTCAATTTTTGTAAATGCATGCACCAAAATAAATGAACCTTGTAAAATATTCTTTTTTTAAGAAATGAACTGTTATAACACTTTTTTTTACATAAAGTTATGCATAAAAGTATGATGACTTGTTGAAAAACATGAGGTCAGAAATTGTTTTTGTAACTGTGAATATGTTAACATCACATTAAAATAATCTACTCAAATAAAAAGATAATACTGTGATTGTAATAATGAATGCAAAATATATAAATATAGTAAATAACTGTTTTTATGGACACAGTTAATATTGTCAATTTATACAGTGTCCTTTAATGTTTTAAGCTTTGTAGATTTTAAAAGCAATTTTGTCTTATTTTAAGCAAATAAATAAAGAAAAAATTTTGAAAAATAATATTGGCCTTTTTAATATTATTTCAAAAAAATAAAAACAAAAAATTTCGAACATACATTCGAAACTTTATTTGAAAATAATACAGAGATGGAATTTAAGATGTTTCCATTGCGGCGGCACTATCTTCTGTGTATTTGCCCTTGTCTTTACCAAGAGCAGCAAGGCGTCCCTTGCTTCTTCGGTCAATGATCTTCTTACGATCTTTGTCCATTTTCAGTTTTACAATGACGGTCTGAAAAATAAATAAGAAAAATTTTTAGATATCTTTTATTGAATATTTATTTATTTGTAATTTTTATAAAGTAATTCTAGTCAGTGCCAATTTCTCTGCAATGTTTAAACTAAGTATAAAAAGTTTGTCAACTAACAAGAGAACCTTGTAAGTGTCTTACTTAATTATACTACATGTTTAAACCTCTGTGAATGGTTTAAATCATCATCTATGGATATTTAAATTAATACAAAAATAGTTTAAAAAAAAAAAGAAAACTACCTTTGAGGGGTCAATACCAATGTAAACACTGGCACCATTCATTTTTTCTCTCTGGATCCTTTCAATGTAAATGACAAACTTTTTCCTGTAAACTTGGATAACTTTGCCAACTTGTTGTCCTTTGTAATGGCCTCTTACAACCTTAAAAAAAAATTATCAAAGTTTTAATTCCAAAATATTATTAGACAAATTTTTATATATCTGATCTAGTTAAATCAGTGCCAACTTCTCTGCATTTGATGTGTACTGGAATAATTCTGACTACGGTTAAAAGGAGAACCCTAAGAACTGTAACCATGAATATCCAGTGTCACAACCTACGTGAATGGTTTAGATCATCATTTTATAAAATCTTTGTAAATTAACTCACAATACAATATTTACCATATTTGAAATTAGGATAATAAAAGTAATCTGTTTATCAAAATTACTTCATTATGTATAAATATATTAATAATAAAAGTCACAACTAAATTGTCGTCTTAGAATTACTATAAAAAATTTTGCATTGAATAACTATTAACAAATAATAAATACATCTATGATTGGAAAAAATGTTAATACAAATACATGAAGATAGATCAATCATACGCAAGCATGTTACTTAATGTTAAAGATCAATGATTTTTACTAAAAACTTGTGAAATATTTTTACCTGCACTTCATCATCCTTGCGGATGGGCATAGAACGAACATTGTATTTTTGTCTGAGCTCTTTTGAGAGAGGTGCAGACATGAGCCGCCTTCGAATGTGAGATGGAGCTGTGAAGTGCCGCTTCCTGTTTTTCCTCCTCGAGGAAGTTACCAAACTGTTGAACTTCATCTCGTTAGTTCTGAAAAAGAAGTTATTCATATTACTAATAGAATAATGTTTGAAATATCAATAACGTTGATGTGCTATTAGATCTTTGTTTTGCCCCATGTTCAAAATAACATAACCTCACTAACAAACAAAAATTTTAAATAATCTAAGAAAATAAAAACTTGTAAAATGATAACTAATGAACACTCAAAACATAGTTAATAAGAATGACACTACTAAAAACACTAGAAAAAAAATAAAAAAACAATCAGGTCAATCACTGTCAACAAAGAGGTTATACTTCTATTCAATGTTTTGACAAAGTAAAAAATATAATGAAAAAAGTTTAGACAAACTATTTAATTTGTGTTTTATAATATCACTATTATCAGTTTTTGCCAGATTTCTGATATCTGCTCGGATTTTTGGAGAATAACTCACCGAAAAACGGCACCGTTCTTGAACGAGAACCGGAAGAGCCCACGATGCTCCGAAAAAGAAATCGAACGGCACGATTAAAGGCGCACTTGCATATTTGATAAGTATGCAGACTAACCTTTACCCAATCAAATTGAACCACTGATAGCTGCCATATTTGTTTTCCAACTAGTCCTAAACTACTATTGGACGAAATTTTTTAAATTTCATAACAATGTGAATCGGCCTAAGCGCTGTGCGCATGTGCATTATTTGAAATTCGTACAAACATTAGTTATAGAACCATAAATTATAAATATTACATTTATTCGTATAAAATAATTGTTACCTTTTTTTATTAAACTATTTTTTAAATATAATATTCACACATATAAACAAGACATTGTTAACTATAAATAAGCGCTTTATGCATGCGCATTATTTGTAATTCATATATATACATAAGAGACAAATACTAGTTATAGAAAAATAAATTATAAATATTACATTTATTTGTAAAAAATAATTGTTAGTTTTTTGTATACAACTATTTTACAAATGTAATATTCATACATATAAACAAGAACATTCTTAAATATAAATTTTAAAGAATTCGAAATAAAAATTTTGGAAATAAAAATAATTCAAATAAATAGCTTTCTCACTATTTATTCGCTTAAAAGAATAAGTAGTTCATTGTAAAAAATTGTAAAAAATGATAAAATTACTCAAAAAAATACAGCTAACCCCAAAATGTACATTAAAAATTTTCATCTCAGGCCCGGATAGCTCAGTCGGTAGAGCATCAGACTTTTAATCTGAGGGTCCAGGGTTCGAGTCCCTGTTCGGGCGTTTTTTTTTGTTTTTTTTTTTTTTTAATTTTATATAATTATTATTTCTAAATGCATTTATATACCATAAATTTGCATTAAAAATATGTAAATTAATTTTTTTTTAATTGAAACGTAAACAAAACATTTTTTGCGTTGATATAGAAAAGGCGAAAGATTACTTCGTATTCGCAGCAAAATATCAAATTTTGTGCCTCTAATAATTATGGTATTGACTCATATTTAACAAATGCATCTAATTAGATTGTTCGGGTTGTAGACTAATGATAAATGAATAAAGAAAATATGATGGATATAGTTGTATTCGAATCGTTACTGTCAACTGAAGCGAGCAAATTTTTTTCTAACGGTAAAGTAGAAACTTTACAAATACAAATAACAGTAAGTTTTTAAACTAACTACTTTGGTGTATGAGACAACTGCTTTAGAGTAGTAAAAAAATTGAGATAATAACCATTCGAATGTAGCTATTTCTATTACATTTCATTTATTCTTTATTACAACTCGACATTATAATTAAGTGCAATTATAATTAAAGAGATCGTTAGTATATGAATAATTTTGAGTAAAAAAAATTAAAAAAACTTTAAACTCTAATCCATTAAAACACAACTAGAAATCAATCATCTAAATTTTTCCATCCAAAACATTAATTATAATCTATCCAACCTAATAAAAAAGGTCGTGCGACTAATAGCGTGACTAATCGCGCCCTTCATCTAAAATTAATTTTCAAAAAAAAATAAAATTCAAAATTGATATAAGTGAAATGACCTATTTAGGAGGTACCATTTGAAAGGTACCTCCTTACACCACCCTTCAACACCTAAATTGGCTATTTCACTTGTCAATTTCGCACAATTTTATTGTATTTAAAGAATATAACTTTATTCGTACAGACTGACTGAATGAATCTCAGGCCGGAGGTACAGTTATATCTCAATTAAAATCCGCTGCCAATTCATTGGCACGTAGCTTCTTCAAACTTAATTTGTTTTGCCAATATATAAATTATTTACCTTACAAATGATTTTAAAAATTATTGTTGTTAAATTAATTACTTACTTTAATAATGCACTTAATAATTAAATGTATATTTAAAATGTTTAAAATATTGAAAAAAAATATAATAAAATATTTGTTTAACTCTAACATACTTTGGGTTTAATAATTGGTTTAAATTTCAATTCAATTAATCAAGTATTCTATGATAAAAAAGTATTCAAAAATTGTATAGCAAAATAGTTAACCACTAATATCTTTGTTCGTAACAGTCAGATTTTTCTGGCCAACGAACTCAGTCTGAAGGTATAAGAAAGCTATGTCTGTGCCAAATTTCAAGTCGATCGGATAATTTTTTCTCCAGTTATCGTGCGACAACGAAAACGCTATTTTTTCGAGAATAATTTTTTTCTCAAAAACAAATGCGAGCAATCTCTTGAAAATTTTATGAAATCTTATATTAATTGAGTTTAATAAGTGGTTTAAATTTTAATTGGATTAACCGTGTAGTTTTCGAGAAATTAATTTCTGAATTTTAAAAACATTTTAATAAAAAACAAAAGAAATACGATTGATAATTTAGAAGTTAAAAAGTGAAAATGTAAGTAATTTAAACACCTTTCAAGAACATTTTAAACTAATAAAAAATTTTGTCTCCTGCATATATAAAAATCAGAAAAACGAAAAATTCAAAATCGTTTTTAGGTTATAAAGAAAAAAGAAAATCTATAAATTTTTTCATCACTCAGCGTACCGAGTTTTTTTCGCGAGATGAATAGAATATAAGCTTTAACCGACGAAGAATGATGGTTTGGATCTCAAGATATAGAGAGTTTACATACATACACACATCCATACATATAGACACGAAAAAAAAATTTTCTCAAAATCCAAAATTTTCAACATAATTCAACTTAAAATATCATTTTAAGCATTGTTTGCCTTAAAAATTTTTTTCACCGATACAAAGCTTCCTCTTCGAGTAAGCAAAAATCAAATAAAAAAGATTGATTTCATGATGATTTTTCGGTGTAAAATCCTCTTAATAACGTTTCTTTTTTTGAATGTTGTAATACTTTAAAGTTTTGTGAAATATATATTCACAATAACAAAAAAGCTTAACAAAAACGAATGCGACGGTAATACAGAAAAATAAGGATGTACTATTTATGATACAGTAAGAGAAATTTGATACAAAAAATCATTTAAGGTGATCTTATACTTGAAAATTTCGAAATAACTGATTTTTTAATGTGATTTTTCGGTTCTGTATATTATTCTAAACTTGTAAAAAAGTTTAAGCCATATATTTAAATAATTTCGGAAAATACAATCGTTGAATCAATATTTTTCGTTTATTTCTGAGCTCCGTCAAAGGATCCAAATCCCCAGCAAATATATAGATAGAAAATATTTACAGTATAAGCGTAAAATGAGTATACGTTGAATGTAGTATGAATAAATGTGAGAAAATGGGTTTTCCCTGCGTTATCCGTTATACCTGAGTAACCTAATAGGTAATAAATGTATTAGACCATTCAGAGCAGCTAGAACCTCTAAACCGTAAATAAGTAGGGACAGAGTATAGAAAGTAAGGAGTATACCCTACTGAAAAATCTCAGGTGATTTCTCATGCCAAAATCTCATGTAACGAAACTTAAAAAAATTTTCTGATGAGAATTCAGATGAGATATCACCTAATTTCTCTGGTATTTTTTTACAAGTAATTTTCTGACTAAGAATCAAAGAATTGTGGCGAGGAAATTGCCTGTCTGGCGATATCCTCGTATTTGTTGAAATTCGACTCTCTCTCGCGCACCAACAACATTGCCAAATGTATACAATAAGGCACTGGCGAGAGAGTGGAAGGGCCGAGAGGAGAGTCTGATTCTCCGCACCGCGAAGAACAGTTCACGTGTAGACGTTACAAGAGGATAGCCAGACCAGAGAACGACGCAAGAGAGCAAGAGAAGCTAAGGAAGCTAACTGGCCTGACGGGACGGCCGAGCCAGGGAGTGCGCTAGCTGAGTTCCCAACCGTATACCGAACTCCGCCAGCAGCAGCCGAGCGATCAAGCAGCCATCCGCCCAGAGGGAGAGAGGATCTCCAGTGGCATCGGCATCGGCAAGTCGTCTGGGTGACGGCGTTTGCGGGCGGCGGAGCGACGACATCACCCGCACCAGCGGCAGCAGACGACAGCAACAAGACGAGGCGAGTGGTGGTTCTCGTAATTACCTGCTAAAAGAGAAATAAAAACTTTACAAAGTATTTGTTCCCGTATTTTCTATCATCTAAAAATAAGATAAGTGAAATATATAAAAGTCGAACAATGACGATAAAGTGCAGACGAGACTAAGCTACGAAGTTTTACTGCCGCTTTGACGAAAGCGAGTATAAATCCCCGGGGCCTGCCTAGAGCGCAGACCGCCTGCAGCGCATGTTGGGATTATCGACGATCCTCGGCGTGCGAGTGTAAAGTTCTTCGGGCGTACGACCCGACAGTAAACGTCGACCCTTAATTCTTGATCCTTTTATGAACGCTGCCAGCACGTACGTACATTAATTTTAAGAAAGTATACGACGTGACTATGTATTGGCAGCTGTTTTTATTTTGCTGATACGATTTTTTGTGCTTCAAAGTTAATATTTCATATGTATTGTAATTTCTTCAGAAGCGAGGTAAAAGATGCGATACCGAAATTATTTATCTAGTTATGGAAAAAACGTTATTTTTGAAAATTTTTATTAAGAATGTAATAATTAAATTAGATATTTGAAAATTTAGTGTAATATAGTATTATGCATAAATTATAACAGAAACAGTTTTGGTAACGATATCCTTTTCAATTTGAAAGATATGGCAATTAAAGAAAACAAATAAAAAAAATTTTAACTCCTAGATGACTCAAACATGTTTCTGAGATATTTACTTAAAAAATTTCTATTCAACAGCATACATTTTTCTCAGTGAGGAAGTGATTATGAAAGGGCATTGTTTATACGATTTTTCAACATCATTTACAGCGGGATTAATTATAATGCAAAAAATATTCAATGAGATTATAAATGTGCGAGATCCAGGGAAAATAGGAAAAACTCAAAAGAAATTTATTCAAAAGTTTTTTTTTTTTAAATTCCCTATATCTGGGATATTACAAGACTGGGAATCATATCGATGATAAGACAAAAACTGTTTCTTTGCATCGCTAATTTTTCTGCAGATAAGGCATCCAAATGTGATGCAAGGTAAATATATCCTATTTTAGGAAAAACTTGCTTAAAAAATGTATGGATAGTAAGAAAATTTTTCAATTGAGAACAGAAAATGCAGTATATTATTTATTTATTTACAATAATATTTCTTTGTATTTACAAAATTAAACATTTATACACACACACACACACACACACACACACACACACATATATATATACACACATTTTAATTTGAAGAATATGGAGAAACGATTTTCTGCATCTTGTTTTCCGTACTCATTAATCGACGATAATATCGCCGTATGTCAGATACGATGATATTTTCTGTACAATCGATGCTGGGACACTTTGATCAAATGCGCTCATAAGGCATTCCTCGGCGCTTATCAAAAAGTTGGCACGGCGGTGTGCCATCTCAAGTTTATTATGGAGGTAGTCTGCATATATTCTGAATAGCGCCAGGCAATTGGTTGACTCAAACGCTGCCATGAACTCCTTATTCCTCATCATCGCCGCCAGTTTCTCATTATTGGTTTTGAAGATATAAAAAATTATTACGGCACTGTATCTTGTGTCAATCCTCGTGGTCCTCATTCGCTGGATTTCTTCTCGGCATTGCCGATCGTACTCCGAATATTGTTCAGAGAATTGGCACATTCGTTTGTACCCTTCACAAAGGGGTTGGCCCAATGCCTCACGCTTTACAGCTTCCTTGATGATGATTCGAGCAGTGATTATGCTGGATATATTCTTTGGTAGAAGTTCGGCAGCTGTCTTGCCATTAACGTTACGCAAGCTTATATCGGCTCCATATTCAAGTAATATTTTCGTCACTTCAGAGAGCCTACGACAGCAGGCGGAGTGTAGTGCAGTATTACCATTGCGAGTTTTGTCGTTGACACGCGCACCACTTTCCAGCAAAAGACGAAGTGTACTGGGATTGTTGTTCCTTGCCGCCAAGTACAGGGGAAAATGAGTTTTTCGTGTCCTCTTATGGACATCTGCACCATTGTCGAGAAGAATTTGGACCTGAAAAACAAAGCATTTATTGTTTCATGTATCTATAACGTAAATTAAATTATTAAAAATTTATTTTAAATATATTTAAATATATGTATAGGACGTCTCATGTCAATTCTCCCAGGCCGCGTCGCGCGAGCGTAAACCTTACGTTTTTAACGTGTGTTAATCATGAATTACATATTCTGAGAATGTACTCACACACGCAAAACGTATAATGCTACTTTCGGCTAATACACAGTGAAAGAAATGCTTTTTAAATGCCTTGTTGATAATAATATTTACGAAGTGAAATTTAAAATGTTGATGCAAACGGATTAAATTTATTTGTGAAATATTGATGAATTGAAAACTTATTGTCATTGAAAGCTGAATGCGTCCTCCTGAAAAAGGTATCCCGAAATTTTTCGTACGATAATTTTTACCGAGGCTATGAGTGATTGTATGAAAAAAATTAATTTTTTTAACTAGCTAAAATTTTAAAAAGTACGCAATTTGCAAAAAAAATTTATGAGGAAAATATGTTTTTTTACATAAAATACATCAAAATCATATCTAAATCAAGTTCTCGAAAAAATTTTTTTTTAATTTTTTAATCCAAATAAAAAAATTTTCTTCATCTTAGAAAAATTTTAAAATACAAGCACTGTTTAAGTACCACAGGAAATAGTTATCATGTTTACTAAGACGTCTTGGTTCACAGAATTTTAACATTTCTGTTTCTTTTTGTAACATTTCTGTTGTTTTCAAAGTTGAACAAATAATTTTTTCGAGAACTTAAATTTGATATGATTTGGATGTATTTTATGTAAAAACAAATATATTTTTCTCATAAAGCTTTTTTTGTAAGTTGTGTAAAAAATTGTGTAAAAAATTTCGGGATACAGTTTTCAAGAGGGCGCATTCAGCTTTCCATCACAATAAGTTTTCTTGAGATCTCATAATCAGAACTATAATGGGAACCGATTATGTGCAACCACAGAAAAATGAATATTTCGTCTTTCGTTTTTTATACCTGGGGAATTCATTTTTTAATTTCTTCAGATCAAACTAGGCTCATCCTGAAGCTTTTTTAACATGCTTTCAAATCACAATTTTTAAGCTGCCATCATTTGCCGCTGAGAGGCAAAACTTTCAACATCAGCTAATATTTAGTTTGGGTGAGCAAAAGCATGTGCAGGGAAATGTTGGAGCTTAGCTATTACAACTAATAATCTCAATCACGATACTGTTACAGTTTACTAATATCAAAAAATCATTATAAATTATTTGAAAACGGAATTTACGCACATGGAAAAGGCACATGTGACAGAATCGGTGCTAATTTGAAACGAGGAGCAAGGTGCGCAAGTTTACAACGTTAGTCAAAGAATCACATTTTTACTGCAGAAGATCATTGTGTAAAAAATTATTGTAAAGTGACTAAAGTATTTTTTAACGAAAAGGTAGAGTATCAAAATCCTTTATTGGAATTAAAGTCAAGATTTGATAGCACTATATAGCAATACTCGGTACG
>JAYJLV010000056.1:372829-387793 GCA_036873485.1 Torymus texanus
TTTGTTAATTTACTAATACTATTTTGCAGAAAAAAATAAAATGTAAAAAGTCGGCCAACTAGCCCCGGTCTCCCCTACCTTATATTATTACATTATCCTCTGCACGTTTCCGAAAATCCTACAACTCCACCGCACGATTTGGTATACCAATAATACATCGTTGATCGCACGCGAAAAACCCGAACCCGACCGGAGCGACAAAAAATTTCCAATTAGCATAGATATCGTGGGCGAATCTTCCGCCCGCGGCGGCTATCGCTCGAGATTATCCACGTGTACACGTTTGTTTGCTCGCACGCCCGCGAGCGTACAGATTTGTATCTCGTGGTGGTGTGAAGAGAGAGAGAGAGAGAGAAAAAGAGGAGATCGGGCGTATAATGGGGCGTTGCGCACGTGTGTATATGTATAGTATGCGACATCGTAATTTAACGAATTTTTTAATCGCGTTGTTATGGTGCAGGACATAGGGTAAAAGGTATATTGTGGGAATGCGAATGTTTAGTAGATATACATATTGGTATAGGAAAGGGTACATAGAATGCGGTTGTGTTTGTTAATATATTGATGTGTGTTAATGGATCACGTTCGATTCTTATAAATTTCTGGAGAGGCTTGACACGCGACTTGAAAGTATGATTGATCATATTTTTAATGGAAATGTTTATCGCGCGATTTGTATATATGCTGTATATTGATGGGAAAAAACAGAATTGGTTTATTATCCATTTTTATATACAAGTGTATATAGACATTTTTAATTATAAATAGCAATCGTTACATGTAGACAAGTTTTATATATATATATATATATATATATATATATATATATATATACATACACATGTAGTGATAGAATTTAAATTTTTTATGTAGGTCAGTGCTAAAGTCGATTGTTATTTGTTACAGGAAGAGGAAGCGTACGTTTGCATTTACTCGCATAGGACAGCTGATACAATTCTGTTCCATCACGAGGGTGGAGTTGATATCGGTGATGTTGATGCCAAGGCGCTGAAACTCCAGGTACCAGTCGACTCTGATATCCCGGACGAGGCTACGATTACCGATAGGCTGCTCATACACGTCGCTGACGACAAGAAACCGTACGTCATCACTATTACTATATTACTTTTTCACACGTACTTTTTCTTTTTCTTTTATTCTTGTTATTAATTTTTTTTTAATTTTCTTTCTTTCCACAGTGTAATTGCCAAGTTCATCCGATCACTGTACAAGCTTTACGTCGACCTGTACTTCACGTACCTAGAGATCAATCCTCTAGTGGTAACAGACGATGCGATCTATATTCTGGATCTCGCTGCGAAGCTTGACACGACTGCAGACTTTATCTGCCGGCCAGATTGGGGTGAGATTGATTATCCACCACCGTTCGGTAGGGATGCGTACCCGGAGGAAGCCTACATAGCCGACCTCGATGCCAAGTCTGGGGCTAGCTTGAAGCTGACCATTCTTAATCCGAGCGGAAGGATCTGGACTATGGTCGCTGGTGGAGGTAAATGTGATAGCATTAGTGGGAAGAGTCTATAACGTTCTACATCTCAGTTGATTGATTTTATCGACGTTCCTCTTTTTTTATCTTGCACATTATTGACGAATTTGTATGTATATATATATATACAATTTATTATCTCGCGTCTCATTAATGATGAAATGTTGACGCATCGTCAGGCGATTTGTCAATATTGTGTCTTTTTTGTGACCCAGTGAGATATGTTGCAAACATTAATTGATTATAAATATAAACTCGACATATTCATTTAAATTGATAGTCATGGAAAGAAAGCATGTCTTTGGAATTTTCCAAACCAGAATTCACTAAAAAGTTTGAAATGTCATTTTAGGTGCGTCGGTTATTTACTCGGACACTATTTGCGACTTGGGCGCCGCATCCGAGTTGGCCAATTACGGCGAGTATTCAGGTGCTCCTAGCGAGCAGCAGACTTACGAGTATGCGAAAACTATCCTCAGTTTGATGACTAAGGAAAAGCATTCGGAGGGTAAGGTCCTCATCATTGGCGGTGGTATCGCTAATTTCACAAACGTCGCGGCCACGTTCAAGGGTATTGTCAAGGCTCTTCAACAGTATCAGCCTAAGCTTGTCGAACACGATATCAAGATATTCGTGAGACGAGCTGGACCAAATTATCAAGAAGGTCTGAGGTGAGTATATAGCGTGTGAAGCGGTAACCGAAAGAAAAGAGAAGAAATTAAATTATTAATTATTAACTAATTGGCATTATTCACAGGATCATGCGTGAAGTTGGCAAACGTCTTCAGGTACCAGTGTATGTCTTTGGCCCGGAGACCCATATGACAGCGATCTGTGCGATGGCACTAGGTAAAAAGCCAATTCCTGACCCTGAGGCTCAGGAGTTCTCGACCGCAAACTTTCTTCTGCCGTCCGGTCAGGACGTAGGCCCGGCCGCTCCACACTCGAGCTCGGCAAGCCCAACGACACCAGTGAGACAACCGCGTATTCAGAAAAGCGACTCCGTCGACTCGTCCACGTGCAAGCCACTCTTTAGCAATAAGACCAAGTCGATAATTTGGGGTATGCAGACGCGCGCCGTCCAGAGCATGCTCGACTTTGACTTTGTCTGCAGGCGTACCGAACCGTCAGTCGCAGCCCTTGTCTATCCCTTCACCGGCGATCACAAGCAGAAGTTTTACTGGGGACATAAAGAGGTGAGGCTGACGAATTATATTAGACCATTTTCGTGATAATGTTACTTAATATGGATACCTAACTATACGGTTAATTTTTTTATTTTAAAGGTACTGATACCCTCGTACAAAAACATGAAGGACGCAATGGCAAAGCACCCAGACGCCGACGTGATGATCACGTTCGCATCTCTGCGTTCAGCGTACGACAGTGCTATCGAAACTTTGCAGTATCCTCAGATCAAAACAATCGCTATTATCGCCGAGGGTATACCCGAGAATATGACGAGGAAGTTGATCTTGAAGGCGCACGAAAAGAATGTTACGATCATCGGACCAGCCACGGTCGGTGGTGTCAAGCCTGGCTGCTTCAAGATCGGCAACACTGGCGGAATGATGGATAACATTTTGCACAGCAAGCTCTACAGGCCTGGCAGTGTGGCTTATGTCTCGCGATCTGGTGGCATGTCCAACGAGCTGAATAACATTGTTTCCAAAGGTCGGAAATCTTTTCTGATAAACGATTTTGGTTTGATACTCGAAACTATACGTGATTTGTATTTACTTGAGCGCGGGCGTATTTTTATAACTTCAAAATATTTTCAATCTGCGTTTTAAGACTCGATTCTGTCATTGCAACTAGAATTCAAAATGTATATCTATTTTTAGAACATTCTATACAAAATTTTTTATCTTTGATTTTTTTTTTTTCATTAGAATACTGTGTACAAAATATTCGTTGGAAATTGTATAGAACGATGACATACGCTATCCAGTAGTTTACATTTGAAATTCTAATAACGTTCTAACAACTGAATAATCATTATGTTAATAAAAAGAAGCGTGGAAATGACATAAATAATGTCTATCTTTTTCTTCTTTTTACCATTACATTACGGATAAAACACTTCTAACGAAAAAAAAAAAAAATACTTTTACCGGCATCAAAATTAGGATATCACCTAACGAAAACATGTCGAAATTCACTAATTAACCAATAATACTTCCACAGCATCAAACGGAGTCTTCGAGGGTGTGGCGATCGGTGGTGACCGTTACCCTGGAACGACCTTCATGGACCACATAATGCGCTACCAGAACGATCCGAACGCGAAGTTGATCATCCTCTTGGGTGAGGTTGGTGGCGTTGAGGAATACGAGGTATGCGAGGCACTACAAGAGAAGCGTATCACGAAGCCCCTGGTTGCCTGGTGCATCGGTACCTGCGCCAGTATGTTCACCTCGGAGGTGCAGTTTGGCCACGCTGGCTCGATTGCTCACTCGAATCTCGAGACAGCAATGGCGAAGAACGCCGCGCTCAAGGAAGCTGGCGCTCATGTTCCTGATAGCTTTGACACCCTTGGCGATCTCATACACTCGGTGTATGATCAACTCATCAAGGACGGCACGATAGTTCCTGAGCCTGAGGTGCCGCCACCAACTGTGCCCATGGACTACAGCTGGGCTAGGGTATGTATATTTCATTTTCTTTTTGTTTTTTTTATTCATTCAGAGTAAACTACTGATGATACCTGATTACACTACGCTACTGTAGCCCTTTGAAACAAACTTTCTTTTAAGTTGTAACATCCGTACTCGGTTCAGACAATTTAAACGTAACCGTGACTTATATCATCAATTATTTGTATATTTATCGTGCTATCAAAAATCTGGTACGGAAAAACATTGTATAACAGGAGTATATAAGCATTAAAAATTAATTTTTTAACAACGTTAATTACAGGAACTCGGACTGATTCGCAAACCGGCCTCCTTCATGACGTCGATTTGCGACGAGCGTGGTCAGGAGCTGCTATACGCCGGTATGCCTGTCACCGAGGTGCTGAAGCAAAACGTCGGCATTGGTGGTGTCGTTTCTCTGCTCTGGTTCCAGCGTTGCCTGGCACCAATTTACTGCAAGTTCCTAGAAATGTCGTTGATGCTGACCGCTGATCATGGACCCGCCGTCTCCGGAGCTCACAACACGATCGTCTGTGCCCGTGCTGGCAAGGATCTCGTTAGCTCTCTCGTATCTGGTTTACTCACGATCGTAAGTGAATTTTTCCTGTGCATCGAAGACGATTGATGCTGTTAATTAAGCAAAAATTTACTAGTCGATCTGAACAATTTCTTTTTTTTACCTTTGACCTCAATCTTAATTATACTCATTTATATTTCTTTTCTAAAATATTTTCCATTTTAAAATTTCGAAGCATTTATGAAGAATCAAAGGTGAATCAATATTAGAAATTAAACAATAATTTTTTTTTTTCTAATACAGGGTGACCGATTTGGTGGAGCTCTGGACGGCGCAGCAAGGATGTTCTCTGAAGCTTATGATGCTGGCCTTCATCCTCAAGAATTTGTTAACAATACTCGCAAGAAGGGTCAACTGATTATGGGTATCGGTCACAGAGTCAAGTCAATCAATAACCCCGACATGAGAGTGAAGCTGATAAAAGAATATGTCCTGGAAAATTTCCCTACGAAACCGCTAGTTGAATACGCATTGGAAGTTGAAAAGATCACTACCACTAAGAAGCCTAATCTTATTCTTAATGTTGATGGAATTATTGCTTGTGCCTTCGTTGATATGCTTAGAAATAGTGGAAGCTTCACAATGGAAGAAGCGCAGGAGTACGTCGAAATTGGCGCCATTAACAGTCTCTTCGTCCTTGGCAGGAGTATAGGATTTATTGGTAATTTTTCTTTTTGTGATATATTATATCAGCCTGTTTTAATTACAATTTTTTTTTAAATAATATCAATATATAGAGGTATGTAAAATTTGATACATTGCTATATTTAACTTTTAGGTCACTACATGGACCAGAAGAGGTTAAAGCAAGGCCTGTACCGTCATCCTTGGGACGACATCTCATACGTGCTGCCAGAGCAATACAACTGAGCAGCCTTGCCTCACTATTCGTCGTCCATCGTAATCGCGTATCAATTAGAAGTGAATCTCTACGTCATGCTGATATTAAATAACGAAAATAAAAACCTAGACGAGAGTTCAAAGAAACACAAAAGATATCTGTACGAGATGAGTAGGACTCACTTAGGTAGCGATGTTCTAATCAATGGATTCGGTCAACGCACTTGCTAACCGCGTTGTTCCGATAAAAAGCACTGGCACATTTTGCACTGTCGAAAGTCCATTTATTGCCTTAATGAAATGAAAGAGATAAATTTATGTTTTGAGAAGTTTTAGTCGCTGTGCGACAATTCTTATATTTAAGAAGGAAAAATACAAAAGAAAAAATATTGATTTAAAAATGATCCATCGACATTCCACTTTCTGCATTTGTTTAACAAGAACAACCTATAAGAATGTGCGATAATTGTATTATTCGAATTTTTGTACATATAGACGTCGACTCACCTAAGAGAAGCAGCACAAATGCGGATTTTTGTTTCGCATTGCATTAAACACATACTGAAATGTACCCTATGGGAGACGCGAAATGAAATATTTCTTTTTTTAAGCTTCGGTTAGGTCTGTGTGTTTATTAAAACCAGTAGATGAAAAGAACTTTGCACAAGAAATGTAAACCTATCTGCTGAAAGATAAGAATTTAGTATACATATTCAATATACATGTATAATATTTATGTATGTACGTATTATTATTTAAGAATTTATTTAGTGTCTTTTAATTATTTGCACTAAAAAATCTTGTTAACTGTAGGTAAATCAAGAGAGTGAATTGGTTATTGATTATAATCATGTTATCTGTAAAAATTTCGGCTGTAGATACGTGGATAATCTGAAAAGGAGAAATAAAAAAGAATAGCCGAACCTAATGTATAAATTTTCGCATTTATTTATTCGTATCCGTTATTTTTTAACATTTCTTAATCTATTAAATTACTTATTTAATTATTTTAAGCCTCTTATGACCAATCCGTGATTTCTTCAATCAATGATTCAGACAGATCTTCAACAATTGGCTGTCTTTTTCCTTTAGAAGAGATATATTTTTCATACCACCGAACTTCTGTTGCAGAGAAGTTTCTTTGACTAAAATAATTAAAATACGTTATTAATTAAAATCTACTATCTACTATATTTTATTAATTTTTGTTATTTACTTACATTTCACATTCTGAATTGGCTGGTTTGCGTACTGGATTCCATTGAGAAACTGGTTTATCGTTTGCAACCATTACGCCTCGTATACAATAGGATAACGCTACTTTATGAATGGTATTGTCCTAGAAATGACAATTAACTCTTTAATGATTTACAAATCACGTAAACGAGATTTATATTATTTATCATTGAAATTTCATACCCTCCATTCCGAATTTATCATGTCACCTAAACTTAAAACATCTACGGCCATGGCGGCACCATCCATATTAGGTCCTATGGTATTTAGATAATTTTCGTGTATAAATCTAAGAACAGTATTAGCTTGAGTTTCAAAGCTCGTAGCTAAATTATCTGGATTGTGAACAAATTTCCAAGTATTCCCATTGACATTTTCTGTAATTCAAGATGTAAATTTATTTAATTTTTACTTTTTATTTTTTTTTATGAATTAGTTTATTAAATAAGGAAACTTATTAAACAAATAAGGCCCTCCCGGGAAGGTCGTGCCTAATAATACTAATAATAAAAATAAATAATTGTTTGTAATAATTACTTTTTGGATTAATTACTCGACCAATACCATGAAGAAGACCAAGAGTTTCCTCTCGAACAGTACATTCACTTTGAAATTTATGTTCAACTTTAAGGAAAAATAATTAATACATATTAATACATAATAATTATTAATTATTAATAAATGAAAATAATTAATTAATTCTTAACTATTTATACTCTAAGAATATTTTACCTTTTAAGGAAACAAATATGAGATTCAAAAGTGCACTTCGAACATCACCAATCGTATTTGACAGAACTTCATCTATTTTATCTTGTGTTACATGTAGCATATGACTAGCTTTGTTATTTAGAATACTTGAAACTCGTTTCATAACAGTTCTTAAGGCAGTTGGAGTTGTTGCATTTATACTATAAAATGAAAAATCAACTATCATACAAAAATCTTTTAAAAACATTCATATATAAATTATTCTGTACTTACTTTATTACTTCAATCCTATATATGTCTCGATTACTTTGAGAAAATAATGTTGTCATCAATTTCGAATTACCTGTTTCTGTACTTACAAATACAAGTGGTTCACGCCCATACTGACAATATTTTCTGTAAAATATTTTTGATAAATAATTGTAAAAGTTTTTATAAAAGAAATTTATTTCAATTTGCTTACTGTAGCAAAGCAGAGAAGTCATCTTTACCATCTACATAAGAATTAGGTAAGTCTTTAACCAATAAGAGACGTCTGGAAAAATTGGAAAAGACAGAATTATAACGAGTAGCTCTGATGAGAAAGTCTTCAAATCTCTCTCCTTGTCGCATAAGTCGACCTGTTCAAAATAATATCAAGGTGAAAAATAAATTACAATAAATAAAAATGTACATTGTATATATTTATTGAAAATTTATTACCATTTTCATCCATAATTTGATCCATTGGTGTTATCCATTCTAAAACTTCAAAGTTGTGTTCCCTAGCAATAACTTTGAAAGCTTCAGTTTTTCCACATCCAGATGGACCAGAAATTACCAATATGCTTGCTTTTCCATATACTACTTTTCCTTGAAACCATCTAACAATTTCTTGCTGTTTTTGTCGACTAACAGCTAATTCAGAAGATTTTTGTGGTGTACAAGCTGCTAGCAAAGCAGATAAACTACTAGTAGACTTCTTTTTAAATGAAACATTACTGGTACCAAAATTGGAAAAACTTTCAAATTTTTCATTTTCATTTTTACCATCTTGTGATGTATTTTTCTTTTTTGAACAAGATTCATCAAATTCGTCCGATTCAAAGGAAGACTGCAACCAGCTACTTGCATTTCTCTGTAATGTCATATAACCTCATCATTAATTTAAAATTACGATTGCTTAAAAAATGAAAAAGAACATTAAGTGACTGATACATAAAAACATAAATAAATATTTTTTCTTTATAATTCTTTTATAATCATTAGATGACATTGATGTAAATTTGAATTACGATTTAATAATAATACTAACCTTTAACCGAGACATTTTATACTATAAAGTTAATAAACAAATGTCGTTTTCATAAAAAAAGTTTCTGGAAAAATACATCTTTTATTTTTACATGTTATAGATCTTAATTTGAATATTTTTATTCAACATATTCTATTTGATTTAAGATAGTGGTTATCATCAACAGAAACATATCAAACTCGTTGCATGCGCGTATAATATACATTGATACACACACATACCCCCACCCTCCTTCTTTACTGCTGCAAATGGTCACGTGATATTTTCTAATATCTCTATTAATTAAATATAAATATAAGACGAATAAGCTCCAAAGCATTGCAATAAAAAATTCATAATAAGTAGCAATCGCTAAAGAGCAACGTTGATCGCGGCCTTATGAAAATTAATTTTGATATCTATAGATAGGCCCTTTTTCTTGGAATATGGACCAGCAAATCTCAAATATGCTTCATTTATGTTAAGACCTTATGTCTCTTCTACTAAACTGACTGTCACTGTATTTGTCTAATATTTATTATATTGAAAAATATTAATTCTTTAATTATTTTCCTCCTACATTTATAATCTATTTTCGTTTTCGTAACATAAATACTTTTAAATTAAAAGTCAGCAGAAGAGACATAATTTCATAACAAAATGACATATATTTGAGATTAGACGACTTTTTTTAAAATATATAAGTACCTACATATATGAGATATATTACAAACATTCAGCGTCAATTTTAGATATACCAGAAATCAACTCCAAAGCATTCAGAATCCAATTTGTTATTTAGAAAAGAAGTTTTTCCGTTCTTATTGCACAACAAATAATTAAATTGATCAACCGTGCTAAAATTGGTGCGCACTTTAATTCGCACGTTTGCATATTTTTTTACAAGATTTCAAGTTGGGAGTACTTTTTACTATTAGCAGTGATTTAAAAGTTAACTATTTCAGTTGGAAAACTTTCTAATTAAACGATTTCATCGAAAGTTTAATCCAGGAAAAAAGGTTTACTATCTTCCAAAAATGCGCCTATACCGAGATTTTGGTGGAAAATTGAAAAAAATTTATAGAAACATCCAAATATATTTTTCCAACTACTTATGCGTGAACGTAAAAATTAATATACATGAATTCGATATTTTGATTAAAAAGTAAATATTAATTTAAATAATTTGCAAGGCATTAATCAAAAACTTTAATTATTTTAGGAATAAATATTAACCAAGTTAATTATGTTAATTTTAAACATGGAACTCGGTAATTCAAGACAGGATTGTTTAAGAAATATAAAATACTGGCTTCTTTTTAGTGTTTTATTATTAACTTTATTAGAATTATAAATTTAATAATATAGATTAGGACACACGATCTTTACACTTTCTTCTCTTAACAACAATGTATATTCTTACACACGTAAAAAAGCCATCTAATCATTCATTATATCATATATAATATTAAAATGTACATGGTGTATATAATGACATTTGTACATCTATATAATATTTGATCTTACACTTAACGTAATTGTAATATAAATTACTAATTCATTGTAATTTGTCTACAATATTATCATATCTAAAATGTGTGTTTCATTATCTCGACTTTTTATAAAAAATACATCTCCCCAGTATTAATTGACAAAATTGATGTCAATATGTAACACACTTTTAGTACTACACTTGTCAACGAAGGACATTCGAAAAAATTTCTTCAATAACTATGATAAAAATTTAAAAAAATTTTTGGAGCACGAAGAATATTTTTTCAATTAAGATGTATAATCATTTCAAACTACATTAATAAAATATTAATTTATCTAACAACATTTGCGCAACATTATCACAACATTTCTGGCTAATAAGATCTTCCAGCCGGGGATGCAAGTACTGAACTTTTTAAAAGTTCAAGATGTACGCTTTAACGTTTACGTCTACAGATATATCCATCATTAAGTATAAACATATATATTTTTTTTCTTTAAAGATATTTATATAAAATAAGTTGCGAGGAGTAATATCTTTTCTCAGGCAGTTGCAAAAATTGCAACGACGAAGTCCCTTTTTGTGTAGCAGCACGTTTAAACGATTTTGTAGCTCTTCGAAATGTTCCCATTCAACTCCAAACATCACTGGAGTAACGCTTTTGCGAATCCATTTTCTTTATGTAATCGGCAGCTTGAAGTTCGGACATGTTTCCTTTCTCCTTTACTACTTTCAGAAGAATATTGTGTACATCACGAGCCATATTACGTGCATCACTGCAAAATTACATGACATCATAAGTAAAATTTCATAATAAAATTTTTAATGAATATGTATATTAATATCAAAAATAAAACTCACCCGCAAACGTAAATATGTCCGTTCTTTTCTCCAATTACCTTCCATAATTCATCCTTGTTGTTCTCGAGTAAATGAGTAACATATACTTTCTTCTCTTGTTCTCTACTAAAGGCAGTATGTAAAGTTAAAGTTCCACTTTCTACATATTTTTCTAATTCTTCCTTATAAAGGAAATCTTCTTCGCTTCTTCGGCAACCGAAGTAAAGAATTGTATTACCTACTTCTTTACCTAGAGTCATTTAAAAACAATAAATAAATGAAATGTCTTCATCTGTTAATAAGTGAACAAAAATTAATGCTTTACACATACCCTCTTTTTTAGCAGTATCACGCTCTTGAATAAACGCCCTAAATGGAGCGAGACCAGTTCCTGGACCAATCATTATGACCGGTGTTGTAGTGCGTGACGGCAAACGGAATTGAGATTTTCTTACGAAAATGGGAACCAAGCAAGGAGGATTAGAGGGATGCTTTTCTTTCAACCATGTAGTTGTAACACCCTTGTTAACTCTTCCAGTTGGAGTTTTGTATTCCACAACAACAGCAGTGATATGAATTTCATTGGGGTGTAGCTAGAAAGATAACGAATTTTAAGTTTATTGTATTGCAAGTAAATTATAAGATTTTTAAATAATAAAATGATTTGAAATGGATAATAAATTAAATTTATACCTTTGGTGATGAAGAAATCGAATAGTAACGGCATTGCAATCTAGGTAACAATTCACACAGATGATCAAGAGCTGGTTTCAAACTCGGAATGTCTTCCAAAATATGTACAATATTTCTGTTTTCTTTAACAATCCATTGTTGGGAGAGAGCTTTGCCTTCAGCAGAAGTAGAAGCCATCTGTTTTAGCTTCTCCTTATCAGCTGGGTCACTGCAATATTCTGCCAATTCCTTGAGAACATGAGTTCTAGGATTGCTAGTAATGTCCAAGTAGTGTGTTAATGCAGTACGATATGTACAAGGACAAGGGAATGGATGTTTCTTCGTAGACTCTTCTGCAAATTTATCATATAACATAATTGTTAAAAAATAAATTTAAAATAGTAAATCTGGTGAAAAGAATGTGAAAAGTATATACCATCAGTATTGGTCAAAGTGATAACAGTATCCAAATTAGCACCACATTTTTCTCCAATCTTATTAACAAGCTCAGCATTATTAACTGGATAAACAGCTAAATGATCTCCAGCTTCATAACGCATCTTTGAACCCTCAATGTCAAATTCAATGTGCATGCAAGATCTATCTGATTTGGGGCCATGCAATTCTCTGTTTACTTTTACTGGTGCCAAGAAAGGATTCTTAGCATCATATGGTCTGTAATCAAAATATTTTTATAATTAACTATTGAAGATTATTATTTTGGAAATAAAAAAAATCTGTTAACTTACGCTCTTTGATTTTTATAAGAATGAAGTCGAGCGATTTCTCCACAGTAAGTTTTCTCTACTGGCATATCAACATGCTCAGTAAGTTTATATTGGCGAATGCTAACATCTTCTCCAGCCCCTTCAATGTTGAAGAAGTCACAAACAGCTGGCCAGAATTTTTCTTTCCATGTGATGAAATCATCTTCAATGCTGAAAAAAGTAAAATAAACATAAATGAGTTACTACAGCGTTTTTTAAATAACAACTAATTTAAATAATTATTGAAAGTGATATTTAATGAAACTAAACATTAGGTATTCTTACTTGGCATCATCATCTCCAAGACCACATTCAAAGACACGAGTAGCACCAAGTTGCTCCAATCTATGATCAACGTAGATGGCAACTTCATTGTAATGCTCATAAGTTTTGTTTCCAAGTCCAAAAACCTGTATAAGAAAAAAATAAATAAATCATTAAATTTTATTATAAAATCTTTAATAATCTATAAAATTTGAAATAATTAAATTTAAATTTTGTAAGTTATAAACGATAATATTAAAATTAATTTTCATTTAAAAATTTTTTTTTCCAATTTTAAAGCTTGTTATCGTTTTAAAAACACTTGCTTAAATATTTAACGATTTTTAATGCTTTCGCTTCAAATAAGAAAATAATTTTCAGTATCGTTTTTTTTTTTGTTAATGAACATAAAATAATTGAAAATTTGTTTTTCGATAAAATTTCAAAGTATTCTTATCGCAAAAAAACTTAAATTAGGTACATTTAATTTTAATTATTGCACAAAATTTTTTTCAACTTTCAAAACACAATCATCATAGTATTTCGTCATCAGACTAGACTATACTTTTTACATTACGTCGTGCTCGTTTTTATTATTTAATTAAACTGTCTTTAACGTTACGGTAACGTTCATAAAAATTTACAGAATAATTACAAAATTTATTAACGCAAACGTTAATCTGCTCCAAAAAAATAAAAAAATTCTTTTTCTGCAAGTCACGCGTCATTTCAATCAAAGCAAATTCCGACGTATTTTCGCACGAACATCTGTCCATTTGCGTAAATCCCACTCCATGAGGTATAAACGATAATGGAAAAAAAAGGAAAAAACACGTGTTCATAGTACTATCACCTCGAGCGGTGGGCCGAATAGAGCGAGGCTGCAGCTACCCTGAATCGTCGTCTGGTCTACGTTGCGCGCCACGAATCGACGCACGGCCGCCGCACGTGCGAGCGACTTGAGAACTTTCATAATCCAACCTCGCGCATATCACTAAACTGCAAGCAAGCTCCCGACACACTGAGTATATTAACAAGTACAGTGCGATTACACCACCGCTACAGTTGTGACCGCCAATATATTGCGAATCGTCTGCTCTCTGACACTCGCACTTGCGTTGTCTGATAAGTTATATATGTGTGTGTGTGTGTGTGTGTGTGTGTGTATATATATATATATATATAATACTCGCACGATTCGGAAATTTTAAAAACGTTTGAAAATGAAACTAAATATACACGACTTGCTTTGATTTTTCTCACTTTACGTTACGTAACACTGATTTTTCATGACACAAAAAATAATCGTTTATAAGTAGCAATGTTTTGGAGCATAATACGAGCGATTCGCGTGCTAACAAATTGTGGATCGAGAAACGTGCGAGAGAGAAGGAACGATGTCTCGCAGGCGTGAAAAAAACTCTACGGCGCGCCTGCGAGCCGAGACTGAGCGAGGTTAGGGTTCGCTCTCTTGGCATGTAGACTTTAATCATCTGGCTGCGCATGCCGCGCGAGCGAGAGAGATGGAGAGTAGAGTGGGGATGTCTCGCATAGTGTGTAGTGTTTTTACACACACATGTTATAGGTATATGGAGTCAGTATAGCAGGCGATCGGGGTTTCGTCGATTGTCGAATTTTAGATAATCTTTAATGAAAGTGTTTAACCGAGAGATAACATTTGCACGCGGTATTAAGTATATCTGTTTATTTTACAGTAACGTATGTCTTATCGCGATTTTTAAAGAGATTACCTTGAAAATAAGTGTGCGGCACAGTTTTGCAAAAGAAAATGCTAAATTTTTAAAGCGCAAGTTTGTTGTTGTTGTTATTGTTTAATTTAAGATAAAAATGGAGCAATTGGAATTTTCTGTCAATGGTAACAATATAGGTTCAACGTTTTGGTTGCGTTACTATACTAATGATATATACTTTCTTCGTGATTATAGATTGTTTTAGTTGTATGAAAATGAAAAGCATATTAGCATTACAATGATCGAAAGTTTAACTTATAATAATTCTTTTAGCACTGAACCTGTCGAGTTTAATGGAAAAATCCGGGTCAGAATAAATTTACACACACACACACACACACACACACACACACACACACACACACACACACACACACACACACACACACACACAC
>JAYJLV010000056.1:387893-417890 GCA_036873485.1 Torymus texanus
TGAGAATAAATCCCGGAACAGGGGTTCAATATTTTTAGCTCTAAAACATGATCTTACAATTTGGTACAAATCCGTGAATCAAAGGTTATGCACTCTCCTTATCAGTATAATAAGCTACACAACCCAAATAGATAAAAGCTCGTACGCGAAAGTCTCGTACGATCGATGAGAGTTCAATCGGAATGTATGTCATATTATGTATGACGCGATCATAGATTTGGAGAAGAATGAAAGTGTGTCGGGTCGATGAAACTGTTATTACACTGATTTTAATGGTGAAATAAGTGAATGTTCTTTTTTAATTATTTTAGGGGGAGGTGAAAGGATTGAAGTGATGGATCTCAGTCGGGCGTTTCTCGGCTCGTGGGCCGAGCACATGGCGAAAACCTTCAGCATCAGTGTGCTTATGGGTGCCAATATCGCTTACTGGATTTTGATGTCCAATTTCTTGTACAATTCCGTTATCTTTCTTTATGGTAATGTTTTTCTTGATATCTTCTTCTATTTTTTCAACAGAATTAGATGAAACAATCGATGCAGTGTTTTTAAATACAATCTTTTTACAGATATGATTGCTGATATTCCGGTGCTACCACCGACTTATAATAAAACAGATGGAGATGGTAAGAATTTAGTGGTAAGAATATTTTTTTGTGAAAAAAAAAACATACTTAATGTGCATATTATTCTGTAGTGCTTTGTCCAAAAGAAGAGAATGGAACGGCGAACTTCGACATTTCATACGATACTCTGGGACCTATTTGGGATTTGTACAAAACGGTTCCCATATTTCTAGCTCTACTTGTTTTTCCAGTTTTAAACTTCAATACTACCACTTTCTTCACAAAGTTTAACTCACTTGGTAAATTGAAAAAAAAAATTTTTTTCTTT
Source organism: Torymus texanus (assembly GCA_036873485.1). Lineage (NCBI taxonomy): Eukaryota > Metazoa > Arthropoda > Insecta > Hymenoptera > Torymidae > Torymus > Torymus texanus. Next base: position 388,785 of record JAYJLV010000056.1, read on the forward strand.
CAGCTAAATTATGAAAAATTTACAAAAGTGTAATATATCATGGCTATATGCAATGCAGGAACGGTATCTATATTATACCTGGTGGTATTTGTATTGGTGAAGTCAGCGTCGTGGGGAATCAACATGGACAAAACTGCGTGGGAAGAAAGTTGGATTCTGCAGCCGACCTTTCCGGCTTTAACAGGAATGCTGTCGCTGTCTTTTTTCATTCACAATATTATAATAACGATCATGCAGAGTAATCGAAACCAAAAGAAAAATGTGAGTGATAAAGCTTAGCGATTCAGCGCACATCGTATATTTCTTTAGAGATGAAAATCATGCAGTAATATTTATTTTTAATTCCAGGGTCGCGACTTAACAATTGCTTACATTCTGGTCACAATCACGTACATCATCGTCGGAATCGTCTTCTACGTCTGTTTTCCCCTTGCTAAGAGATGCATCGAAGATGTAAGTATATATACCACTGACTGATCAATGGCGTTCAAGAGTATAGAGAAAGAAAAATGATTTCTAATTGAAACAATCTCTTCTGCAGAATCTTCTGAACAACTTCCAGAAGAACGACAGTCTGACTGTAGGTGCACGCTTCGTCCTTCTCTTTCAGCTCTTCACCGTCTACCCCCTCATCGCGTATATGCTGCGCATCCAGTTACTCTCGTCCGTCTTCAAGACCCGAGAATGCGGCCGGGGCGTCGTATTGATGGTGAACCTTGTGATAGTGACGGTCTGCGTACTCTTTGCTGTGTTCATGCCGCACGTGGGTACGATCATCCGTTACACAGGCGCCATAAGTGGCCTCGTCTACGTCTTCACGCTACCGAGTTTACTGCATCTCATGATATCACACAGACAGGGCACGATGACTGTGTGTCAAGTGTTCTGTCACACGTGTGTGCCGATTATCGGCGTTCTGAATCTCCTCAGTCAATTCTTCATACAGGCGAACTGAGCGGAATTAATATCCGCAGATTTAGATAGATTTAATAAGAATATTAAATGTTATATAGAAATCGTTCACTGTAGTTTTAAGTTTGTGATCTGTTATTAAGTTTGTCATAAGTTTTTAGTATAAGTATAAAAATTTTTACTCTTCATGCTTGCATGTAGTAAAGATAATTTAGTGAGATAGTTATAGATTATATTTTTTATACATTTATAACTAGAGTTTAATATACACATATTTATAAATATTTTGTAACTTTTATAACAGTCTGATTCTGTTAATCATAGATAAAACTTACCATAATTTTACTGCCAAAAATTTTATACTGTAGATAAACAATAATCATATTTATCTCATTAAAGTATTATTTATTCAAATTGACACATTTTTACAAAATAAAATTTTTAATTGATGCAAAAATACTCTTATCTATAATAATTAATTTATTAATTGTATATATTTAAAGCTATTTACAAAAAATTTGCACAATCAAAATTATAATTTTGTAAACATAAAATTCTTACTCATCCTTTATAGAGGAGTTTTATACACCCAAACTGTATCCACCCCTTCACCAATTGTTGCAATTGGTTTAGAATTTGGTATTGGGAATCTGCAAACTACTATCTGACAATTTGGTTTCAATTCTGCTTTAAACTTTGCTTTTAGTTCTTCCATCTATACAAAAAATGAAATGTATATTTATATTACATTTAATAAAAAATCCATTTTAATAATTTTATAACCTAATTACCATTTCTTCAACTCCAAATATGACCACATTATTGTATTTTTGCAAGTTGAATTTCCATAAGTCTTGCTTGAAAAATGATGTTTTAGACGATACACCTTCAAGAAGAGCTGAAATTTTTGAATAACGTACAAGCCATGAATTAAGCTCTACGCCATCAGCTTGAAAACCAGCTTTTGCTGCAGCTACAACCTATAAATAATGTTTAATTAATTAATCCTTTTCTCAGTAAATTAAACTAAGATTAATAATTAAATCTTACAATTCTGCCATCTCCACTTCCTATATCAAGTAAAGTCCCTGATTGACCTTTTAGTGCTTGAAAGACATTCTTTAGTTGTTCTGATGTTGCAGGAACAAACGGTAAACATATTCTCCTAAATCCTGGGCTAAGAAATGGAAAACATATAGCACTTATTGCTATTCCGACTCCACCTAAAATGAAAAATATTGAAGTATTAGGTTTATTATAGTTTCATACGTATAAAAGTAGTTTCACATTTCATTTTATGGCTTTTAGTTATATAACTTGTATATTCTTATATACTATAAACTAAAAAAATACGTCTATAAGCGCATTAAAAATTTCGCACGCCAATTTCAAAGAATCAATAACAAAATACAAGCTATATATTACTTTAGGTAAAATTTTATCATATTTACATCATAGATATGTAAACAAGTGAACAATTGTCATGCAGTAAAATAAACAATGAACTATTTTATGGACGCAGTCATTCTAAATAATATTATAATTAAAAAAGGAAAAAAATAAAAACAAGTACTTAAGTCAAGAATAGTAAAAATTATACATCAACAAATACATAAAGACGAACCTGTAACAGCGGCTAAGTATAAAGCTAATTTTTTCGGCTTCTGTGGAACCCCGAGATCTATACCGCTCAAGAAATCATTCTCCATTGTGTGAAAATTTTCTCTGAATTGTGGTTACTCAATTTATTAATCCCTTTTCTTCCGCATCCTGATGAAAAAGTTGTCTGCCACACAACAATCCAACACACGTGCGTCCTGATATTTATCTTACAAGTTACAACCCATTTTCACGGGAGCGTTTGTTATATATGTGTATGCAATATTTATTTGTGTCAGGCTGTAAGGGTGCAATTTCATGGAAGCGACATTCTGACGTAGGTTATTATAGTATATGTTGGTCTTGGTGGCGGACGAAATTTTTATCCGTCGGGTTGGAATTGTCGGGAGTTTCCATCAGCTAAATTATCACCATGGCTATGATCGTACCGACAAAAAGTAATTTATTTCCCATTTCGCAAGTGCTTTCTATTATTCTAATACATTTTTCATGACAATAAAGTTTTGTGAAGTCTAAATAACAATAACTTTGTGTAGATTAAGTAATCATAACCTCTATAAGCAATTATATGTATCTTTTAAATTAATAACTTTTTTCTTCTTTCTCATTCATTTACGTTTAATTTGCATTTAAAATAACAAAATACAAGTTTAAGCATAATATATCAATTCAACATGTAGATGATAGCTTTTGTACTCTTAATATTTTGTTGTTATATAAAGTCTATAAGAAGAATATAAAGTCTTAATGGGACAAAATAATCGATCTTCAATTTTAGTACTTTTATAGTTATTAATTCTTCATTTCAGTTTTTTCTCTAACACGAATTGCTCCTAGAATTTTGAGCACACCACTTCGCAATAAATATTACTATGTCAACAAAGAAGAGAAAGATAATTGGGAAGGTATTGCAGAGAGAGCAGTAATTTCAATGTTTTGTCAAGAACTGATTCGTGGATTGGGTGTAACTTTATCTCACTTCTTTAGAGAGCCAGCAACAATTAATTATCCTTTTGAAAAAGGACCCTTGAGCCCAAGGTTCAGAGGAGAACATGCATTGAGAAGGTATACTTGCTGAATTAAAATAACAAATAAAAATTTTGATTTCAGATTTCTTTAAACTGTTACAAATGCACTTTTACTAAAATTTCAAAAATTAAAATGATGAATGCATGTATTTGATTCTTATAATATAAAATGAAAAAGCTTGCATTTTATTAAACTAATAATAATAATTGTTACAACTATCTAGATATCCATCAGGAGAGGAAAGGTGCATTGCTTGTAAACTTTGTGAAGCTATTTGTCCTGCACAAGCTATTACCATTGAAGCTGAAGAGCGAGCTGATGGATCTAGACGTACTACCAGATACGATATTGACATGACAAAATGTATATATTGTGGGTTTTGTCAAGAGGCATGTCCAGTGGATGCCATAGTTGAGGTACAATCACATTATTAAAATTATAATATATTATAGGTAGAGAAAAAGAAAATCCCATGATTTTATGTATTTAAAGTATTTTTCTTGCCATAGTATTTTCAAACAATTACCTTATATTATTCTAATAAGGTTATTATTCTAATAATCTTCTATAATTAGTCTTTTTTTAAAGTATTAATAAGTAAAAGCTATTTTTGTAAAATAAGTAGTAATAATTTTCTCTTTTTCTTTAATACACAAAAAGTTTTAGTAAATGTGTAATTAATAATTGTATTTTCAGGGGCCCAACTTTGAATTCTCAACCGAAACTCATGAAGAAATGTTGTATAATAAAGAAAAGTTGTTGAATAACGGTGATAAATGGGAATCTGAAATAGCTTCAAATTTACATGCAGATCACCTGTATCGTTAAAATAAAACTAGTCTAAAACATTTTGAAATAGTTTTTCAAAAACCTTATAAACAGGAGTTCATTCCTTGTGTATGATAGCAAGTCAAAATTGTAAAAATAATTTATAAAATTATTTGTTAAAGTAAAATAATTATATTAAATATAATTTATTTTAATCCTTAAATAAGATCAGTAAAATGTAAATTTAGATTGTTTATTATTGATTTTTTTTCTTTTATGTTTATATCGTGAAAATTAGTTATATGGAATAAAAAATTAATGTAATTACTTAAATGTAGAAATGAGATAAAATAGATATATATTTGTGGTTTGTTTGCATTGCATTATAATTTTATTAAAAAAAAAAAAAAAAAAAAAACGTATCATTATACATTGACGGTTAATTTTTTTAATACAATTCCGCCTTAAATAACTACAAAAAATACAAGGGTCTCTTATATACTTACTACAAACGATTAACTAAAGTTCCGGCACGAGTATTATTAAATTATTACTATATTATACATATACAATGTGGTAATAGTTATATATAATAATTAAAATAATAGTAATAGTGAAATAGTAATAAAACATCAACTTGATGAAAAAATACACTGGAATTCAACTTGGCAAAAAGTCTCTCTAAGCTCGATAACTTTGATTCTCATATGAATAAACATTTTTTTAAATAAATATTGGTTTCATAACAAAAGACACGCAAACATCACAATTTATGAAATGGTGGACTATACACAACTATTTTAATCATTTTCTTCAAAATTGTTATGGGCAACTGATCTCTACAGCTTATGACCAGATCTGTTATAATAATTAGAAATGTAATCATCGAAGACTGTCTATAGAATTAGATACAAAGATTTGCCCTTTTTCATGCTTGGTTCGATTGACTTGGATTAATCGTCAAACACTGAGCTTCCAGAGCTCTCAGTCTTTCCAATCTGTGCATTGGATCCATCATATTCTTCCCATCTTCGTTCGTGCTACCTAACCGAGGACCCTCTGAAAATATTATTTTTATTGATTTTCATATTCCAAAAAGGATTTTATAAGACACCTAACAAAATGGCTTTGCCTACCGGTATTGTGCAGATTGTTAGTTTGTCCTGATAAGAGATTCTGATTTTTTCTAGTCCTATCTATATCCTTAAGTCCTTGTTCTATAAAGTCTTGAAAATACTGATGAGATTTCTCCAAAAATGGCTGTACATCAGCCTCTGGATATTGAAGTTTAAAGTCATATAACTGTGAAAGCCCCTAAAATGATTTGAGTATTTAAAATGATGTTATGTAGGTAAGCAAATAATAAATTATACTTACTTCTTGAGCATGATGTTTAGACCCTATTTTCTTGAATATCTCTGACAATTGCTGTTTCATGAATTTTGATACATGTTTTTGACTCTGTCCTAGATTGCTATTAGATTTTATCATTGTTTTAGTAACTGCATTAACATCGTCTGGCTTAAACGTCTACAATACAACATTTAAATCTTATTATTACCGACAAAATCATTTAACGAAAAAAAATACTAGCGTAAGAGATGTGCTTAAATGTATAAGATAATTTAAATGCGATTTTGGCAAGTCGGAAAATCAAATATAAACTTACCGTTATTAATCTCATCAAATAGGAACGTAGCTCAGATTCATTTGTATTATTTATTTGAGTTAAATGACTGAGTATAGTACTGCCTTTGACTCTCGTCATGCTGTGAAGAACTGTTTTGATTGTTCTCATAGGAGTGTCGGGTTTCTTTTGTTTCTTCCACCAGGACGTTGGATAATCCTGTACAAAGTAAAATGATTAATTTTGCTTATTTACGTATTTGCAAAATTATTTAAATAATTTCTATGAAACTGATCAGTGTATTATAGCAGTAACTATAATACACATAGATAAAATAAGCATGTTCATGTGTTATTCACCTTGAAGAAGTTATGAACTTCTAAAAGAATAGTATCATAATCTAAGTCTCCGGCCCAATTAGGTATAGTTTTTACGATCTTCCATAAACATTTCATAATAAGGTCTTCGTATTTTGCTGGACCATTGGAATCCGCACGTTCGTGTAATAGTTTAATAAGTACACTGTTGAAAAATAATTTTATTAAAACTGTGTGATATAATTTATCATAAAAAAAATAATTATAATATTACCATATTATTGTAGTGTGATCTGAATTATCAATAATTTTAAGAACTATTGTATTGATAACTCTAATATAAGCTTCAGCGTCATTTAAACGTTCAAGTTTATTTTCGGCTAAAAATCCAATCATTTGATCAACCAAATCCTTGAGATGTTGAAGAGGTACATTTTTACCAAGAATGCTTGTATCATAAAACTATAAAAATATTCAAATAAAGAATGAGTTTTAAAATAATCAAAAATTTATAAAAGTAGTTATAAAGACGATTCCTGATTACCGTTAATATAATCATAAATGTTGTTCTGAATCCTTTTGATACTAAAGCATTTCCTTGGTGCAATGGGTAGGTTTGTAAAAGTTTCAACTGCATATTAACCGAACTGATAAACTTATCTTCTTTTGATTGCAGCATTGATACTTGATGCGATTTTAGAATCTAAAAATGGAATAAAAATATACCACAGTAATAAATTAAACAGTAAGATAAAAAACATAAAAATAACAGAAAAATTTAGAAATAGAATAATACTTACAGATTCCATAGCATTCATTGATTGAATTGCTGTTGCAAAATCTAAACTGGCCATTCCAAGAATAGTTCGTTCTAAACTATCTTCTTTTCCATTAGATGAATTTAATGGTGATAAACTTAAATGACTTTCGGAATTTGGCAATAATAGTTTTGGAGGTGATATTGGAATTATTCTGATAAAAAGATTACAAATATCAATAAATAATACGTTTAGTAATAATATATTACATAATATATTACAAAATTATTTAGCTCTTTTAGAATGAAAAACTTACTGTCTAGGATGAGCTGGATTCAACATTTCGACAGTCTCATTCAGATCCACATTTGGTTCTATCAGCTTCGGCACGCGACATTTTACAGGAGCACTAGTTTCAATTTTGTGTAGTAATTCCATATCTAGTCCAAAAGGACCCGAAACTTTCACTTCCGTTTTTACAGGTGAAATTCTAAAAAAAGTTTTAACCATTTATTATTAAAATGATAGGATAGTAGTCAACTTAAAACACTTTTAACTTTTACATAAAAATATTACTTAAAAGCTGCAAATAAAAGTATTTCATAACAAATAAGACAAAGTAAAATGCTAAAGATTGAAAAATACAGTTGAATATAAAAAGGATAATAGTTTTTTTCTAAATAAAATCGATGTTCTAATAACGCACACAATAAAAAAAAAAACATATATAATTACTATTTTTATAAAATTATGGAAAGAAAAAAGAATACATGAGTGCATACAACACACAAAACAATATTCTACATTTCGTCGCTCCCTACGAAGACGAGCACATTTCAGATTTTCCCACGAAGACTAGCACATTTCGCGGCTATAATTTTAGAAAATTTATGAAAATCAAAGGGTATATAAGAATTTTTTGCGTACAAAACAAACTTTAATGTGCCTAATTAATATGTATATTTGTTTCCATTGATTTTTTAAAACAAAAGATTCAAAGTGAATAAGTGAAATTAATTAATTTATTAAAATAAATCATTAGTTTATTATTCACTTTGAATCTTGTTTTAAAAAATCGATGGGAACCAATATACATATTAATTAAACACATTAAGACTTATTTGTATGCAAATATTCTTATGTACCATTTGATTTTCATAAATTTTATAAAACTAGGAGCGCGAAATGTGCTAGTCTTCGCGGGCAATTTGAGATGTGCTAGTATTCGTTGGAAGCGACGATTTAATATCTACTACCACCACCGTTGATGTCGAAAACTAAAAAATAAAAAAAGTAAAAACAAACGTTTCACTATATTTAAGCTGAATTTCATGTAAAGATGAAATTTTTGAAACTTTTTCATGAGAATGAGACTCCTCTTTAAATTTCTCATTCTCATAGTCACTTTTATTATTGTAAATAAAAGTTGTTTCCAGCTTTTTATTTTCGGCGTCTTCTGATGTTTGATTTTCTTTGTTTTTCCTGGATTTAACATTAACATTAACATTAAAATTATAAACATAAAAATAATACTTAGACATAATACAATTTTTTTTATACAATAAAATTATACTTTGTGTGTCAAGAACATTGGAACCGTTTTGGTATTTAAAAATGATTTACTTCTACTGGGCACGTTCGGTAGGTCGGTTGAACAATAAGAGTTACTATTCTTTTTCAAATTCAAGGGTTCACTTATGTTTTTGGAACGTTATCAAATCGTTCACGCGACTTACGGAACAAGTCCAGTTTTGTCATTATAAACAAGCCACTAATGTTCTTTTCATAGATAAAAACTAGTAATGAATTATATATAAATAATTTGGTATACTAACTCTATAGGTTCTTCGTCAATCCTTTGTTCCTCTTCAAGATCTTCGTCACAACTCAAGTCATCCTCGTCATTGATGTCATTAATAGGGGTCGGCGCCTGCGCCGAAGGAACTCTTATTTTTGCCGAAGGTACTGTTTTTGCAGGCCTATTCTTTGCCGCACGTTTAATTCGTTCATCAAGTAATGACTGATCTTTTTCAGAAATCTATAACAACAAAAATATTTGAATTTCATTAAATTATTTTATTAATTAAATATTTAAATTAATCAAATTAATTACTTGTCCTATAAGTTTGTAAACTCGTTCTCCTTCTAAAAAGTAGGCTTGAACTATACAATTTAAAGCCGCATTTCTCACAGAATTGTCGCGGTCTGCTATTTGTTTAGCAACTTCTTTTAGAGCTGCTGATGGAGATGGTTGGCACACCGTTACTCCGTAACTTTCGATAAGTACTCCCAATTGATCCAAACATTCTAAATATTTACGAAAGAAATTTAAATAATGTGTGTGTGTTATTGCTGTTATTATATTTTCAATGTAACCCATTATATAAGGAACATTAAATCTTATAGTTGAAAAAAGTATTGTTATTTGTATGATACTGTAAAAATTGCAAATGATAAAAATATTTTTATTATGAATTAATGTATTTTTTGAAATCTTAAAAAGCGAAGCATCATATTTTAGTATATTATTAAATTATCGACTTAATCGTTTTAAAATTAATAAAAGCATCACTGGAAATTTTAATATAGTATTCATTAATACAAACCTGTTCTTTGTCTGGCATTTTTAGACTTAAGACCTTCCATAACATATGAAAATAGTTTGCTAACCGGATAAACTGAAGCTATTTGTCTGAATAAAGCTTTAACACCATTCCGAACTGCATCTTTTGGATCTCCAATCTATTAAAATTAATAGAAATATGATGACAAAATATCAGTGATTTATCTCTTGCAAACGAATTAGTAATATATCTTACTTTAATAATTAGGTAAGGAATAAATGAAGCAGCTTCATTCTCTAACATATGATATTGTTCTTCTATCAAAAAATTGAAAACAGTTTGTAGATAGTCTAATCCCTTCAGAAGTACAGACGGATTAGTGTCGAAGAATCTTAATGTTAGCCATTTAAGTATTAGATCCAAGTTAGAAACTAATGCCTTGCTGTTACCAGGTAGATCCTTCGAAATTTTCATATAATTTAATAAATATTCAAAATGAATACTTTATATTAATTAATAATGTTATGTATACCTCAGTTAAAGATTCTATTGCCTTAAGATGATAACGAAAATCAGAATGAAACATGTTTGCCATCAACGTTTTATTAACATTTGCTGTACTCATTAATTCCTTTAATAAATCAACAAATTCTTCTCTAGGAGTTGTAAAGTTCCATTTTAGAATTTTTAATTTTTGCTCATCAATTGATCGTTGATGCTTCATATTATTTACAGCTAATAACGGACTTGTATCAATATCATCATCTTTTTTACGAGCGCTAGAAGGTTTAGCTGCAGCTCCACCCTAAAATGTATGCATAGAAATCATAAATTACGTATAAATTTAAACAACTGCATAAAAAATATTTTATTTACAAAGAATTTGTTTATATGAGTTTATAATTACCTTCGGTTTAACAGATGATTTAGCTGCTTTAACAGCACCGCCACTTTTTACAGTTTTCGGACCGCTATCATCGACCACTGCTTTTTTCGCAGGTGGTAAAGGTTTAATGGGCAAATTAGGACGAATTTTATCCAAAACAGCAATCACTGCAGCTTTTGATCCAGGCTAATATAATACGTAATAAACGATTTATTATGTTGTTTTATATATAAGTTTTAAATATTGAAGAGGTATTACCTTCAGTTTTTCAGTATGCCTTAACATAGCTTCATAAGATAAATGAATCATAAAACCAAGTACTGCTTCTTGAGCATTTTTTCTTACATCGGAATTACGATCTTCCAAATTATTATATAAAGTTGGTAAACATGTAAGAAGTTCCTCTTTTGATATTTGTTTGGTAGGTACTAAAAAAAAAGAAAAATACAAGTTTTACTACAAAAAATTTATCTTATGTGACTTCTAACTTGCAAACAGACTTACTTCCTCCTAATTTGTCGGCAAGCCAAGTCCAAAGCTCATTTCGTAGTGTTGGAGATCCTGATTTCAAAGCACTTGCGATCATTTCACCATCCCAAAATTCTTTGTAACCGCATTGATCTCCCCAAGTATTCATACAAGAAATAGCAGCAGTACGAATCCAGGCCTAAATATGAAATGATATATAAAATGACAACCTTTTAATTGCACGTAAATTAATATATTATATATTTTATTTTAATTAAAGAAGTTCTATTCTTAAGTAAATAATTAATTGGAATTTTATAAAACTTCGTACATTGTTGGATGATATTGTTAAAACATTTCTATTAAAACAATTTAGCTTATAAACAATATTTTATATCTTTTCCATCATTGTGCATTGTAATCATTAATGTGATGGAACTAAAACTTTTTTAACTGATAAATGAACGCTGTACGCGAACACACGTACATTTGAAAAGTTTATTCATTACTTAAAAGATTGACAATAAATACATTAGTTGAAACGAAACGCATTTTTTGTGAATCAGACTACATGAAAGACAAGATTTGGCAACAATGCGTCCGTGTAAGTTTATTGTATATCATATTAATAGCTGTTATCGATTAATAAGATCGTGTTTTCAGTGAAACGTGTTTTGAACCTGCTTGAAAAAAATTACAGAGAAAATCCTTAAAAAAAAACATTATAAATTACCTTTGAATCTCCAAGACACTGTAGAAATCCTGGAAAAAGTACCCTTACATATTGTTTTATTGGAGGTCCCATTGCTGTGGCTAAATTTTCACAAATTCCTAAAGTGCTTTGAGCTATTTTACTGTTACTATCAACTAATCGTTGAGCAAGTCCTTGTGGTAACTCTCCAAGAGAACCTTTTATGAATTTCGCTTCATTCAAAATATTACTAACTTTTTGAAGAGTTTCATTGCGTACCTAAAGAAATTTATAAATTAATGTAAAAATTTCTTGAACAAAACCAAAATATAATTTTTTTTAATTTATAATATTCGATTGATATATCAAAATTACTCAGACCTTCCAATTTTTATCGGATAATTCATTCATCAAGGCTTCCGTTAATTGATTACTTATATCAACTCTCGGTAACATATCGCTAATATCAGTTTGAGTCATAGGTGCTTTTTCTTCTACATCTGCTTCTTCATCGTCATCGCCTTGACCTTGACTTTTCTTTCCTTTTACTTTACGAATCGGGGCTGGAGGCGTCTCACCCTCAAACTATAAATTAAATTTTAATATTTAATTAAATACAAATATTCATTACAATTGTAACGTGTTACAAAAATACAAATCCATTTTATATATAAACACCTTTTCACATTCTTGTTCAATTTGTTGTTTTAAAGCTGGCTTTTCATTTTCGAAGAAAGTAAGTAGTGGCTTTCCAATATACATGTACATAGTTCCCAACAATGTAATAGCAGAAGTCCTCACCCCTGGATTTGTCGCACCTACTGCTTTTCTCACGTTTTCAATTAATGATTTTGTATTGACCCTATAATATTTTCATTTAATAAATGATTGTGATGTAACAAAAAAATTGCAGAAAGTGAAAGTATTGATTTCACTTACGTAAAGCCGAATTCAGTTAATGCTTTAGATAACCAAAGAAGGGTCTCTTGTTGAACTTTAGGATTTTTTTGGTTAAAGGAAAATGACATAACTTCATTTGCTACTAATTCAAGACTGGTAGCTTCAGCAATTGCTATTAATGTCTCTGCTGCAGTACCACTATTTTTTGCATCACCTAGTTTTTCTGTTATATCCATTAAGCAATATTCAGTTACAGTACTGAAAACATTTCAATAATTTTTTAGTATACAAAATGAAAAACATGAATTATATTTATATGTTTAATAAATTTTTTTCCACCTTGAAAATGGATAATTTTCCGCTAACATTTTTACAAGTTCTAAACGAAGTTTCAAAACTTGGAAATTAGTATCTTTGAAGCCTGGTTTCTTTCCCAATACTCTTACAAGAACTTGTGTAGATACTTGAGAAGAATCCATTTGCTTCACGTGCTGTTGATTATATATATAGTATTGGATAAATAAAGATTACATTACATTTTTTCTTAAACAAATATTATTATGTGAATTATTTTCTTACGTCAGACATTTGTTCAACAGCAGCTACACGTACTTTCCAATTTGTATCAACTAGACCACTTATAATTTCTTGAGGTAATGATTCAGAAGCCATTTCATCTATTTCTTCATTACTGTAATTTTTTTCTGTTTGGGGCTTCGCTGCACTTTTCTTGGAACCAGCTAAAGTAATAAACGAATAAAGGTAACTTGAAAAATAGCAAACAAAATCTTTTTATTTGATTTTTACCTAAGTTTGTAACAGAAGATGCAGCGAGTTTCTTGGCAGCTGGTTTTTTCGCTACCCCCGTCTTAGGCCTTTTCGATTTTGTGTCGTTTTCTGAAGTTTGGGTGCGGGACCCAATTTTTGCTGGTGCAGTATTTGGTCTTTCACTGGGTGGTTTTCGCGCTGTTGATACTTTTACATGAATTACAGCTTTCTCAGCACTTTCTTTTATCTGGTAACATGATAAAAACGTTATTATTCAAGTAAGGATAGTATCATTGTTATAATTTTAGTATTTCAAATAAAAAAAAAATTACCTTAGACATTTTTAAGTTATCTAAATCAACCAGGAAAGGCGATATTGCTTTTTCCCCTACTAGTTTCATTGCTGTCCCGAGTGCATCGGCCGTATTGTCTCTTACAGTCGGATCTGATTCATTCAAGGTCTTCAGCAGTGGTGCTGTATATGCCTTTAATAATTTTTTGTTTAAACTAGGTGGTGGGGTTCTAGCAAAGCATCGAGATAAAAATGTTGCAGTTTCGGCTTTTACGGAGGGATTTTTATTTTCTAATGCAGCCGAAACTTCTTCTTGGATTTGTTCAATGTTGGTCTGTAAAATTAATTAGGTTACATTTCAAAATCATGAAACCATAATTTAATAATTTTTTATATCTGGTTAGCAGTTTTAGAAATTTGATCTACTCACACTCATAAATATTGCATCTGCGCATTCTCGTAAAACTGCAACAACGTTTGGTTTCTTTTCTTTGAATTTTTCTAAGATTGCAGGAAGACATGCTAATGCGTATGGTTGAAAACGTTTTTTCAAACCACTTGCTAAACCAGTCAAACATTTAACAGCTAATGCTACCACAACTACATTTGAGTCTTTTGATACTACCTACAAGTAAAAATATAATAAATATTTACGATATAAGAAAATTTTAAGAACTATATGATTTTGATATAATACTTTTTTCAAAGCACGAATCACGTCTCCATAGTCACCATTCTCTAACTTAGGATTTTTAACTAATGTCTCTAAAGCTTCTAAAGCTTCTTTTCGTTCTTGCCATTTCTTAGATTCAATTTTATCATAAAAATCTTTTGGTAATTTTGACAATATATCAACAGGATCAAGCAATTCATATGGATCTATATCAGGTTGATTATCATCATCACCATCTGCTTCATCATCTAAGACATTATACAATGCAAATATTTTTTTTTATTATGAAAATTTATAAAATATAATGGATAAAATAATTACCATTGTCAACTTCACCAGAGTTAGTATCTACATGGCATGTAACTTTAGGTTTTTGAGATCTTAGATACCGAGTAGGAACAGCTTTTGCACTAGTAAGATTATTAAACTCTGTTTCCAACTCTGACAATTGAAGAGGCTTTAATGTATTTAACTGTTGTTTTAAAGGAGCACCAATCCACCTAATGTAAAGGCATTATCATAAGCTGTTATAGATAAAAATATAAAAATTTATAGTTATTATGAAACTTTACTATACCTATATATTTCCACAACTAAGGCTTTTGTTTCGTCACGAACAGTTTTGTCTCGATCTTCAAGTAATGCTGGTATCTTTTTCATTAGAGGCTTCACATTAATGACTTTTGGACCAAACTCCCTATAAATCATAAAAATTAATATTTATGCAAAAAAAGATTTCTATTATATTTTATAAAAAAAATCATTTTACTATCTTACTTGAGGGCAAGTGTTAAAGTAGAAATACATGCAGACACAATTTTTGGATTTTTATGTTCAGTTCCTTTTAGAAGTTCTTCTTGAACTGATTCATGTTTTTCTATTTCAATATACATCAAAGTTATTTGCACTGCTAAGTCTTTTGTCTTGGCTTTTGGTGCAGCAATACACTTTGAGATAATTCCATTCATAACTTCATTAGTTGTTCTAAACAAAAATTATTTAATAGCAATTAATTTTATGCAACAAGAATTATTTCTTCTTACAAAAATTGATGTATTTTTTAAATAAAACTAACTTTCCAGCAACAGCTGCATTTTCAACATATGCCAGCACTGCTTCCAGGCCTTTTTCCTGGGCTGCAACATTGCTGTCAATAACAAACTTTTTGACAAGACCAAGAAATTTATTCCATTCTGATGACTTTTCATCGTCAATCAGTCGAAATGTCTTTGTACTTTCTTCATATCCATGTAAACGTGCTTTCCATAACTGTCAACAAATGTAAACACAGCAATAAAAAAAGATTATCCAGCTTGAGGTACAAACCGCATAAATGAATGACTCACTTTGTGCACACAACGATCCTCAACAGGTAATTTTGTGTATTCTGTATCCTCTTCCATCTTTTACGCGCTGAAAACACACGTTACCACAAATTTACAATCAACAAACACATTTGTTTATAAGATTCTCCAGCACTTAACGACCGTCCTCCCAGTGAAACACTTATATGGGCAAAATCTACTTCTAGCGAACCGACGAGTTAAGAGTGGTTGTCGGCCACTATAGTCAACCCGACGATAACGGTAACATTAATGATCCTGCGGGCGAAAGGGAAAAATTCAAAAGACAATAACACTGAATCAATACAATAAGTTTACGTTCATAACCTAACGCGCCTTTGTCGACCCTCAACTCCGTTTTATCCCTAAATACGTCGTTTCGGAGTTGAAGCTCATAAATTATCCCTCCGCAATCGCTATATATCAGTACAATTTTTCCGCGGCGCGCTACCAAAGCGACGACGACGATAGATCCCGGGGTGTCTGTTACTACTGCTCCGCACGCCAACGATCAATTTGCGGCGGAGAGAGAGAAAGTAAGAGAGAAGGAACGAGTGTATATAGGAGACCAACGGAGAGACCAGCAGGATAAATAAGCCCTGGCACACTTACTTCATGGATCGCCTTCAAACGTTGGTGTACACTAGACACGCTTATAAGTATATTATAATCTTGCTCGAGCGCCGCGCTGAGCCTAGTCCTTCGGCAGAAGTGCGCAGGAGACGAAGGACAAAGTCGCGCGCCACTGGCCACCTAAGGTGATCACCGCAGCAGCAGCGACGTTTCGACGGCGGCCATTTCTCTCGCTAGCTCTCTAAAGTAGCCGTTTGCTTTGGGGGGATATATATTTTCAAATGCAGCCCGTATGCATATGTGTGTTTGTATATACGTATACGCTGCGCGGATGGGCTGCGCAATATTATATGCTTTGGTTCCTGCTTTGCCGACCCGCGCGCGGGAGGATCCGTTGTTAGGCTTGTTACCTTTATATATACACACACACCCACACACACGAATGTGGATATTTGTTTTGCTTGTAAGAAATATATACATATACATTAAATGCGACGATTTGCGACACTGACTGACGCAGATTGACGCGGAGGTGGATAATATATAGAGCGCTTGAACGATCGAACGTCAAAGTCCTTATAATATGCGAACTTTGAGATTTGACTTTTTCAAATGTGCAACGTGAACTTTGTTCAAGGACCTTCCATTCGCCTGCTCCATAAATTATATCACTTAGTACGACAGTAATCAGAGTTTATATAGTTTTCTTCGAAACAATTAATCTTTTGCAGCTCCCAACGAACTCTAGATTTTTTTTCTATTAGTACAGGCGCATGGTATCTTATAAAAATTATTAATCAGCCTTTGCAGATTTGAAAAAATAACAAACTCCCACAGTGGGTTGGCCACCTTGAGTAATAATATACATCGAAAGCTGATTACTTCAAAGCAATGCCGCGGGGAGCTAGACGTTATATATATATAGCCGTAGGTTCGGCGTGAACGCGGCAAGCATTATATCCTTATATGTATATACACATGTGCGGCAACGGTTGAGGCCGCCAGAAAAAGAGAGACCAGTGTACTCATGGAGACAAAACCACGAAGCGCACGCGCACAGGAGCGAAACAGAGAATGAGAGAGAAAGAAAGACATACACAATGATCTTGATCTATACCAGATACCTTGAAAGCTTGTGGCCTTTTTTTAACGTATTGTCGTGCGCGGGGGCCATGCGGCCCTCTCGTACTGGATCGTTGGTGCGCTATTTTTACGTGTAATATGTCACTGTAATTGAATTAATTAAAGAGTATTATAAACGTTGTACTTGAAAATTAAACTTTACACGTAGGATATGCAATGAAATCAGATATTTTTTTTTTCTTTTAATAATAAAGTCTTATTTATAAATTTATAATTATGCGGTACCGCATAAGGTATATAGAAAAATAATGGTATAAATTAAAAATAAAAGTTTTAAAAAGAAAGTGAAATTATAAAAGACAAACTGATCATCAGAGGTACGTTTTTTTATACAAGAGTATTATTTGATTGGGTAACAAATTACGTAATTTTGTATTTTAAATTATTAAATTATCGTAATTAAATTAAAAAAGCCTATAACCATATACGCGATGACACGCGCAACAGATGATTGTGGTAAATCACTACCGCCTACAACATACATCTCATTATAAACTTTCACCCAAAACAAGTTTTAAAACTTTCTTATAACAATGACTAATATATCTTATCTACTTATATATATTAGAATTATTAAAAACGATGATTTTTCATTTGATTGTTTACTTGATTTATAAAACATTACATAATTCACGAATGAAAGGATACGTTATGTTCTCGACTCATAAACGAAGTTGTTCATTAAAATTAATTTTTAATAAAAAAAACCTGATAATTTCAATCAAGATTTTTATTTTAAATCATGTCACCGTCATCAAAGTTAATTCTTTTATTATTTCATGAGTAAATAGCCAGTGTTTTGAAAGAATAAGATAAACAATTGATTCAATTTCTCTTCCTCGTGAGTCACTTTATAAAAATATTCTTAGCGAATGACTAAGAATTGTTTAATTTACAACTATCTTATTCGTTAGTTTCTTACGAACTCACTCAAAGAAATATAATTCAATATAACTTTAAACGTTCAACGTTTTTTATCATTTTCAAAGTGCACAAGAACTCTATAAACTTTCGTAAGTTCAACGCATTAATAATAATCAACATTTCTCCTCACCGAAAGATATTACACAGCCTAAGCGTGTGTGTACTTTTTTTTTGCACCGTCTCCAGTGCATTTTATAATTCACTCGCGATAACGTCTTATCACCAGTCGAAAAGAGCCGAAAGCCGCCGCGTCGAACTTTTTCTTTTTATTAAACAGCGAAGCGCAGCATGTGTGTATATATATATATATACACACACACACACACACACACACACACACACACACACATATAATAATAAAGCTCTAGCGCGTACGCATGGGTATCAGCACTTCAGCAGCCAACTGACTACGCTGGCCAAAAGAAAAAAATAGCAGCCGTTTCGAATGGGGCGCCACACGGTCGACAGTGGCGCCGCCTTGCGACATGGCTACCGCGGAAAATCGAGTGTGATCAGCTGATTACGCAGTACGGGTATACATATACACAGTCGAGACGCAGGGACGGCTGCTCGTTCCGTTTTCGCCATTGCTTTTTCTGGCGAAAAAACAGCGTGTATATATACAACTTTTTTGTTTCCTTTCTTGCACGAATTGCGACGTTTCCGTGGAACAAGAGTAAAACGACGTTGTGTATTGCAGATGCTAGAGTACCTGTGTCATCATCATCATTGCTACGATTGCAACCAGTGGGGGCAGCAGGGGAGGCGCGTCATCGGACATGTTCCTGAGATGACCGACGGCTCTCGAGAGGAAGTAAAATTTCTCGATTGATTCATCGCGCACATGCTGGCTGCTACGCTGTACGCTCCGGTCAGCAGCAGCGGCAACAGCTCCCCTCCTGCGCCCTCGCGTGCGCGCGCTCTTGAGACAACAAAGTCAGGATCAGCAGCAGCAGTAGCAGCAGCAGCAGAGCAGTAGTAGCGGGGCGCAGAGAGCGTGCGTCACTGACAGGTGGAACGCACACACGGTGCGAGAGTAGGCGAGGAGGAGATAGAGGGTAAGGAGTTATAAGCATAGTGTTTGTGTGCGCGTGTGGGTGTACACGATTTGCTGGCTTTGTAATTGTGCTGATAAACAATAACGCCCGCATATCGCCGACGCGGCGAATGAGAGCCAGCGATTGCTACTGCGCGCGCCCCGTGAGACAGTACACTTATATAGTTGTCGAAGTGCTGAGAGAAGAGAGCGTATGCGAGAGCTTGATCGATCGCTCGATGGCTGCTTAATAATTCGCCTCGATAGATTTGCATAATTTCTTTTTCTTATTATTACTTTTCTCCTTTTCTTCACGTTTACCCTGCCCGCGCGCGCATACCTCGCTTCACCTCTGGCCTGGAAAAAACAGGTGTTGGCACTGTGCGTCTGCTCATGGTCAGCTTATATCATCTGTGCACAGCATAGATATCTGACTATATTAATTCATATGTAGTTAAGTAACTACTTGCTTGAATAACTTGAAGGATATTGAATTACGATATCAGTGTTCCTTAGTCACATCAACTCTTTCAGCAAGAAACAAAGGAGTTTTCTATTTTTGTTGGCTACTAACCTTTGTCAAGTTTGTACAAAGAATAAGCGATCTTTAATTAGCTTACAAAATTTGTTCTCTGATGATGAACTCATTTTAAGCATTGAGTATTTTTCCTGTTTTACATTCAAAACGATGATGTAAGTTGACTCATAAGATATACTAATAAATAGAGAAAAGATCGGTATCGGTAGATTATGTATTGAGATAGATAGATAGATTTTAGTGAGCAGTGTTTTTTAATCTCAAGTTCTTAGTGCATATTTATGTTTATTTACTATATGTTTACGTACAATCATTTTAGCTCAATGTTATTATTATTTCCAGATGCAAGACATTCAACTTTGTTCGTTTATTTGATGTCAAATTAAGGTCCACAACATCTGGAACTTTTCAAATAAACTGGTAGCTTGGAGTTTTGGCAAACTCTAAGAGTAGCTTGGCTGTGATGAGCGACTCGGAACAGCGTCAACTGCATGTGCCTTATCGAGAGTATAACAGTCACAATAGCACTAATCCTGCTACACTCATTGAAACAGACGCTCTTGTTGATTTATCAGTGACTCCAAACAATAACCAAATTTTAGCCAATGGTGAGCCATTAGCTTTATTGCCAGAGGTTGAATTTGCTCCAAACTCGAGTGCAGATCATCCAACAGCCATTGATTCTCCTGGAACTGACCGGGAGAGCCAGCCTCTCCTTGGTCGACTAGATATAGATATCACATTTAATCGGTTTGCTGGTAAGTTTTTTATAATTTAACTATTTTATAATATAACTTAATTTAACTATTTTTTTTACTTGACATTAATGGATTTGAATGTATATATACAATAATTTATCGTCGCTTCCGAACCAAAAGATGGCGTTATTTTGGAGTCCAGTTAAAAAAAGCGTTATTTGAGAGTCCGGCTGAGAACGGTGTTATTTGGGAGATAGTTCAAGAAGACGCTATCTCACGTGATGTTTTTTGCTTCTCTTTACTATCCTTTTTTTAACCTTAAACAATGACTGACCATTTGATTTTTATACATTATAGAGCTCTTATAGTAATGAATCACCTCTTACTTTTTTAAGTTACTAGCGCTTTAATTTCCCATTGATTGTCAATATAAATAGAAACGAAAAACGTGCGGAGTAACGTCTTTAACTGGACTCCCAGATAGCGTCTTCCTCAACCGGTTTTCCAGATAACGCCTCGTTCGACTGGATCCCCAAATAACGCCTTTTTAAACTGAACTCCGAAATAACGTCTTTTTAAAGTAGGTTCCGAGCTAATACCTTTTGGTTCGGAAGCGACGATATGTAAACTTTGGTACAGTAGATAAGAAATTATCATGGGTGAGAAAAGAAATTTTTATCAGAAATTTCGTTCATTTTATCTAATACAAGATAATAGATATAATATATTACAATAAAACTAAGATCTGTAGATTAATATTTCTTTTATCTAAATTTGATGCTCAATATAAGTTGAATAGTGATTAATTAAATGTAATATTAGAGAAGTAGAAATAGTCTTGAAGTATAAATATTTATGAACTATATTTTTTTAGATGATCCACAATTTTCGGAACTAGTATGGCAAGCAGAATGTGCGATAGATAATGGAATATATCCACAAAGAATATACCAAGGTTCGAGTGGAAGTTATTTTGTAAAAAACCCAGCAGGAGTAAGACAATTTATGTTTGGGAAAATTTATTTACACAAAATTAATATCGGATTGCTAATTTTACATTAAAATTTTACAGAAAATTATCGGTGTCTTTAAACCTAAAGACGAGGAACCTTACGGAAGACTTAATCCGAAATGGACGAAATGGATGCACAAATTGTGTTGTCCATGTTGTTTTGGCAGAAGTTGCTTAATTCCAAATCAAGGTTACCTCAGCGAAGCAGGAGCTAGTTTAGTTGATCGAAAACTCGGTTTGGGCGTCGTACCAAATACCCGAGTTGTTAAGCTTGTCAGTAAAACGTTCAATTATGTGAGAATAGACAGAGAGAAAGCACGAATGAAACAAGCTATACTGGATCAATTTCCAGCAGTGGCTTCACATTTCAATAGAATAGGTTTGCCTCCAAAAATTGGTTCCTTTCAACTCTTTGTAGACGGTTACAAAGATGCTGACTACTGGCTTCGACGGTGGGAAAGTGAGCCTCCACCACCACATCTCGCAAAACAATTCCAACTTCAATTTGAACGGCTAGTCGTTTTGGATTATATCATTAGGAATACAGATAGAGGTGTGTTCTGTGTTACTTTAAGAAGGCTTGTGAAAAATGATTGAATGAAGTTTTTGTAACGATAACAAAACTAATAATAACGTTTTTATTTTTTCTATTACATAGGTAATGATAATTGGTTGATAAAATACAGCCCGGCATCGGCGAAAAATGGAGTAGAAGGAGACTTAAAAATTGCGGCCATAGATAATGGATTAGCATTTCCGTTCAAACATCCAGATTCGTGGCGAGCATATCCTTATCATTGGGCTTGGTTGAGCCAAGCTAAACTACCTTTCAGCGAAACGACACGGGAACTTGTCTTACCACAACTTTCAGATCAGAATTTCGTGCAAGACTTATGTGATGACTTATATCAATTATTTAAAGTATGTACCAATTATTTGAAGAATTGCACTGTTGTATATTGTAATTTACAATAACACTTTTTTTCATTCATTTTGCAGCAAGATAAAGGATTCGATCGACATCATTTTGATAAGCAAATGAGTGTTATGCGAGGCCAAATACTAAATCTCCAACAAGCACTGAAAGATTCCAAAAGCCCTGTACAACTTGTTCAAATGCCAGCAGTTATTGTTGAAAAGTAATATTATGCAATATTAAATAATATTTGTATGCATGCTGCATGAATTTTTCACATTTAACAGATATTTTGCATGTTCTATATAAATTGTTTTATTATTAAATAAAATTGTACCGAATTTCAAGGAAATGTATATTATTTAATAAGGTCCAACAATTTTCGTGTTCGAACCTTTGTGAAAATTTCCTTATCAAAATATTTTTTATTAATTTTATATTTTAACCTTACATCTATATCTTTACATTCATGTCTTTTGTTCATCATTTTTGTTACAGGGCCAAAGGAAACGGAGCACCAAGGCTGTTCTCTTTTTCGGATACTTTTACCCAGCGCTTCCAAAACAAAAGTCCATTCTTTTCCTGGTGTTGATCACTCTGACACAGTCTATTTTATTTCTATATTCTTCTCTCTACTTCTCTCCTCTCTCTCTCTCTCTATCTCTCTCAAGTGCCCGAATTAGTGTCATAGAGTGACCAAAATGTGCTGTCTTTTATAAATGTATTTTCACTTTGATTTATTTTTAAGGTTTTTTCTTGTTCTACCTTGCAGTTGAGAACATGTATATGCATGCAACTGTACTATCAGTTTTATTTGTATCATACATTAGTTATTTGAGAAAAAAAATTGACATTTAATTTGAGATATAAATATTCATTTATAAGTACATAATAAACATTAAAAATGTTTATGTTAAATCAGTCTTCTTAATATGCTTATTATAAGAAAGTATTGTAAGATGTGTTGAAAACTTAAAATTGTGCGCTGATTCATTATGTGAATGCTAGAAACGATGTATAGTATAAGCTCGTATTTATAAAGCAACGAAGAGAGTTTTATAGACTATGTGCCAATTGGTGATTTATTTACAAATCTAATTCTTTATGTGCATTCCATGTATTTTGACATTAATTTCGGGTGCCTTGTGAAATTCAAGGAATGAAAATGTGAAAACTTGTAAAGTATGAAAATTGTACAATTACCGAAAGCAAAGAATGGATTGGAAAAAGTGTTTCATAAGTTTAGTAAATCCCGCCAATTTCAGGCGGTAAATTTTCTGTAAAGATTACGCCTATAAATTGCAACGCGCTTATATATTTGGTATGTAAATATCGTTAACAGGATTTCATTTGGCTTCTTTTATTAATTGATAATATAATAATACATTATGTTATAAGAAAACTATACATAATAGTTTTATTTGACACAGTAATTGAAAAGGTTGTATTATCTGCCATTGCAAACTGTCACTAATCAAATGTTTTGATACACACAAATTATTTATAATTTGTATATTTTTATGAGGTATCTACAGATAATAAGATCATTTTCAATAATTTTGATTTGAAACATAAATTTTTCTTTTCTTAATTAATTTTCTAGTTTTTAAACACTTATTGGTATAAAAAATATGGAATTTGTGGAAAATTGTCAAGAAAAAAGTCGTTCCTGCGTTCCAAAAGCTAACCAAGAAAAGCGTCCTACAAAAACCAAAGTAATTTTTCGTTTATAATTTTCTTTGAATATTATTAAAAAATTTGTTTGAAATAATCTGTTATCTTTGATTTTTGCACATCCAGTGCGTTAAGAAATACGTTCAACCACCCAGAACCAAGCCCTTCATTCCTCAAACAGTTTACTGTCCTCCAAAAGCTCCAATCAATTCAGAAACAACTTACCATTCCTCATTTTACGCTGAAAATCAAACTCGCTATTCTCGTCCTCAACCATTCAAACCTGTTCATAGTATAAATTTATCAGATGATAAATTTGCCGATGACACCACTACGAAGTTATGTTTCCAGCCGGTATGGGGAGTTTACAAAGCAAAACCTATCATGCCACGCCAAAGGTTGACAAATTTAAAAATTTCATACGTGATTATCAATGCAAAATGTTAGAGTAATAATTAAATATACTAAGCATATTCTTGATATCATTTTCAAAGATTGGGTCCACAAAAAGGACGTATAGAAAACGAAACGACTACTCAAAAATCTTACTCACCAAAATATGCTCCGAAACCGCAAATGATCATTCCTTGCGGGCACATAAGAACAAGTAAGGCTATGCTGGAGGGAACAACAACGACTTGGCAGTCCTACATGAACCCCGGTCATGTTGAACGTGTAATGAGTTTCAAACCTCAATTACAATATTGTCAACCAACAGAACCGACCGCTAAGGAAACTACGCAAAAATTGAGTTTCTTACCGTACGAAGTGGGTAAAAAGGAAAATTATCCTTGGGCCCAAAAACCTGTTTATAGGTTGTTATTTATTTCTAAATTACACTATCATGATAAAATTGTAGAAATCACAAAATTTTACATAATATACTTATTCCATAATATACAGACGTCCAGACGATCCGATGCTAGCGGAAACGACGTATTCGGGAAGTTATCTCGAAAATAAAGCAATGAGAGAAAAGCCAATATTTCCGAAAGATACTGGTATCCTTCCTTCTGGTGCGCAATTTGCTGAAAGTACAGTATATAAGGAGAGTTTCTTACCTCGCCAGACTGATCTTGTGACTCCAATACTCCCTTGTGGCAACATCTCACTATCTGATAAGAAAATGGTCTGCGAGACTACGAATAAGGTATTAAGAAAATGAAGAAAATTCTCAATTTATAGAAAGTTACATGATTTTCAAAATATTAATGTTTTTAGTTGAGCTTCCGTGAAGTAAAGGGAGAAAAGCGTAAACCCATCATGCCTCGCCATAGAAAGATTTTAAGCGACACGGGATCTATACAAAATATAACAACCAATCAGTTATCATTTACTCCGAAAGTGGCAAAACGTACGGAAATGATCATACCGTGCGGTCACATTCGTACTGCAAAACAACCGTTAGAGGGTAAAACAACAACAGCCTTGTCGTTCATGAATCCTGGACCTGCAGATCAAATACAAAATTATAGACCTGCATTAAAGTATTGCAAGTTAGTAAAACGTTATAAAAAATACTTATAATTAATAAACGAATCGAAAATGAAAATGTTATTAAAAATAATCGTCGCAGACCCGAAGCAAAAGTCGAGGGAGAGACGGTGAACATGTTGTCCTATCCGCAATGGTCGATCGCTCGGAAGGATCCTATGCCGTGGGCGGAGAAACCTCGCTACCAGCGACCAAAGGATAAGATCACAGCGGATACGGTTTACCACATGAGCTTCCCACCGCCGGGCCACTATGTCGAGGAGTGCGATAGCGTCGTCGATTGTCCTTGTCCGTCCGAACATCGTGGCGATCGCTGATACGACGACTGTGGAACAGACGGGTGGTGATAAAGTCTTCGTAAAAACACGCGTGCATAAGATAAGGATTAGCGCCGGCTGCGATGCGCTGTTTGCGCAGGTAAACTGTTACGAGCTTAAGCCGATGGAAAGTTTATATATTACATTGTTTCGGCTGTTTTAATTATTTATGAAAATTAAACTTTCATATAGTATGACGATTAATTGACTCTGAAAGAACTGCTGGTGCGATTCATTGTAATAAAAAATAGTTAAAGTTTTATACCAAAAAGATAATAAAAGTCGGTATCAATTCAAAAATATCTGTATTTATTTGTAGATATGATACAAATATTTTAAACTATTTATTTTTGATTGCGTAATAATCTATTTAATGCAATATTTACATTGGATAGGCCATACTTAACCAAATATTACATAAATTACAATAAAATAACTATAATGTCTTATTAACAATAAATTACATCCCATATGGATAATAAAAATAACCATAGGAAACTGTAGGCGCTTGCGTTCGGACAGCTTGTATGGTTTCTTATACGATTCTCTACAGCATTCGAAAGCTTTGTTCGGTTTGGTACGGTTTGTAATGTTTCTTATTGCTACTTAACAATTTTATTATATATATGAAAAATATATATTAGTCATAACATTACATATAAGAATATAAAATCGTATTAATCCATGTATAAATGGAAGATTCTTATATTTTATAAACTAAGTAATTTGAATGAATTAGTGAATCGCGAGAAAACATATCATCACGTTTCCGTATTTTTCTTTGTTTATAATTTTCATACGGCACCTTTTTTGGACAAATTAGTGACGCGGGAATTCCGTCAAGGATTGGTACGTTTGTTGTAATAAGAATTGAATTTTCTTAAATAAATCAGATAAGCCGCATAATTCATCTAGAAAATTTAGTATTCATTTTAATATGCATATGATATTTTAAGATTCTTATATATAAGTTTCCAATATTTTAACACAATAAAACCATTTGGACAATAGATGTGTATCAAGAAAATCACAGTTGTAAACTAGTCCTATACTTTTTAGACACGACCGCTTCTCGGGAGAGCCTTATATTTTCACTAAAGCGAAAATTGCAACACCTCAAAAATCAATAATGGTTTGTATAAAAATTATTTTCCCAAAATAAGTTCATTTTAAGTGTTCCCTATGATGCATGTATGTCTGTACATATGTACGGAACCTTGTGTTCACATTATCATATCGAAAAATTCATCGAATCCAATTACAAATGATAGTACACTTTCATCTAGTCATACATAGGTGACAGTCCTACTTTGGAAAGGATCCCTTCAAAACTATAAAAATGCGAGCACAATTAAAATTTTGAAAAAAATTCATTTCGTTAATTGAAAGCAATTAATATTATACAATCTAGTAGTATAAAGCTTCCTCTTTAAAATAAGACAGTAGATAAGCTTTGCGGGTTCTGGCTCAAACAGGTCACAACATGGCTCACCCGCAATGCCACGAGGCCCATTAACCCAAGTTTTAAGCCAGAACCCGCATAGGGTTTCTGGGTCACGCGCTATTCCACGAAGCCCAATAACCCAAGTTGAGCCAGAACGCGCATAGGGTTTCTGGCTCACCCACAGTTCCACGAGGCCCATAACCCAAGTTTTGAGCCAAAACCCATAATTCCACGAAGCCAATTAACCCAAGTTTTGAGCCAGAACCCGCATAGGGTTTTAAAAAATACGGCGCGTTTCGCGAGTCTTCGGCCCGGCTAGACAATGGCCTCGGCGAAGACGCTCATAGCACTATGATATTCGAGTACCTGAAAGCTCGGTCGAGCTGCACTACAATAGGTCACTGCGTTCGCATGGTCGACGATACACGGCGATGCGGTCGGCCGATGGTGCATCGCTGCAATCCCTGGCGGCTCTCCCCGTGGATACAATACACTCGCTAGTGGGCCGCTGGTCTCATTGTCCGCTAGCCGTCGGCACGGAGCCTATTTGTATCCTATAGAAATCGCGAGGAGAGAGAGCAAGTCACGGCTATCCGTCGCTTAGCGGTTTTCGCTCATTGCGCTCCCTTATTCGTTCGTGTGTCTTAGTAGTCTAGGAGAAAAGTGGGTTTTCATCGGACTTGAATGGCCATGAAATCACCGAGGCTATTTCTATATGTATTTTTTCCTCCTGAACACGAATTTCTAGGGTGGGATGTCCAAAAGTGGTCAGGTAATTTGTTATTAACAATTTCATTGTTCTAGTGGCCATAAAAAAAACAACTACTCAAGCTATAAATATCCAACCAAAGCTAAAACGTTTTGAAGAGTGTAAGAAGTAATCCTTAATTTGAATTTTTCAAAGATGTTAATTAGAACCAAAATATTGCAAAATTAGTATAAAAAGAGGCCTATTTTACGCGCATACGAGATATGCGCGCCCTAATTAGGTCATAACTTCAGTTCTCCTTGAAGTTTTTAATGTAAGGTCTTAAGTAGATAAGCTATGCGGGTTCTGGCTCAAACAGGTTGTGACCTCTGGCTCACCCGCAAATCCACGAAGCCCAATAACCCAAGTTTTGAGCCAAAACCCATAATTCCACGAGGCCCATTAACCCAAGTTTTGAGCCAGAACCCGCATAGGGTTTCTGGGTCACGCGCTATTCCACGAAGCCCAATAACCCAAGTTGAGCCAGAACCCGCATAGGGTTTCTGGCTCACCCGCAATTCTACGATGTCCAATAACCCAAGTTGAGCCATAATTGTACGAGTTCCATAACCCAAGTTTGAGCCAGAACCCGCATAGGGTTTCTGGCTCACCGTCACTTGCTAATAACGGCAGCCAGCGGTCGGCTGCGGGCCTGCGGGCGGTTGGCTGCGGGCGGCTGGAGCAAGTTCACGACATCTGCGCATACTGCCCCACCCCCTCCCCTACTGAGCTCGTGCCCCTGTATGGTTCTGGCTCACCTCCCCCCTCTACCACTTGGTCCCATGTCTCTGTAGAAATACTGGGCCACCACCACCCCTCTTCCCTAAAAATTTTTGTTCGCTTAAAATTAAATTATTTATGCAATATTATTAATTAATATATTATTTAAATAATTAAAAAAATGTTTGAGCGAAAAAAAAATTTTGCCGGAGGTCGGGCGCGAACCCGCGACCCTTAGATTACCAAGCAGCAG
>JAYJLV010000056.1:417990-440222 GCA_036873485.1 Torymus texanus
CACACACACACACACACACACACACACACACACACACACACACACACACACACACACACACACACACACACATGCACTCATATATCTGAAACCTCTTAATACAATGGCTCAGTATAAGCAATCACTCATTCAACCTCCGCGTAACTTGGATCTCAGAATACATAAACTTATTTGAAGAAAAAAAAAATCTTTGGGAGAACCTAAAGCGCCGAGTGCAGCCAAGTAACGCAGTGAGAATACAGGAGGCCAAAAAAATAATAATCGAGCGAGTCTGCCACATTCCTTACACATTGTCATATTCATCGCCAGCGAACAAAGATAAACTTTTCGTGCGCTCGCATGCACAAGCAGATCGCATACGCGTGAGTCCAGACCACAATTAAAATCTCGTATATTCTCGGTCAAAATTAATAAAAAGAGAAAGAGAGATGATGCCTTTTGATAAAGAAACACATATAGCCACGGATTGTCGTCGTTAAAAGCGGTTTCCTTCGTTAAGCATCATCGGAAGCTGGTATAGTACATATGCATGCCGAAGAAAAGGTTCTTCCTTTGTTCTGAAGGGAAGGAGAGGTTTAGATACACGACTATGCGCATGCGCGCGAGATTTGATTCGATTCGGCGCGTTTTCTCCGCACGAAAAATGCGACGTATAAATCTTGTCCCTCTTATACGTAGAGAATATACGTACACCGTCGTACATCATCGTACCGCGTATTCTATATATGAAGTATATAATTCTACGTCTATAAGCGTATAGCCGTTATATCTTGGAACACTCGACGTAGGTTTGAAAGCGATTTTTTTTTAAAGAATAGCTGGTTTTTTGTGGCATGTAGTAAAGTACACCGTGTAGTAAAAACGATGGTCAAAGGTTCATCTTTCAAAAATGCCGAGTTCATATCTTCAATTTGATAAAAAAGAACAAAACGCGGCGTTGTTTGATTATAATTTATGAACGATAAGAGATATCGAAAAAGAGAGCCGAAAAAGTTGTAGAGCGTGCGATATTTTACTTAAAAATTACCTAATAGTTATTCGAATTTGATAAAATTAAGATTAAGACAAGCTACATAGAAGTTGTAAACTGTGAGCGCCCAAAGGAAATGGGAGACGTTGCTTGGCCCGAGCTTGCGACGTCGGCGGTTCTCGGTATTTATAAGGACTCGCCACTCGTCTATATGTTTTTACAAGGATGAAATTCAAGTTACTAGAATATCATATAGTTTATTATTATTATTCAATGAAAGAGGGTTATTTACTACCACGAAGATTACGTATGTAAAACTGAACAGTTTTCCTGAGAATCACCTATATACTTTATTAGACTGAATTTTTTTATCGATAGATATTTTTCAGTTTTTAGCGATTATGATCTCTACATGATGTAGTGGACACTATAGACAGAACGGGTGAGATCAGTGTTTCCGACAGTTTTCCTGAGATGCTAAGAAAAAAAAGTCCGTAAATTAATCATCCGCCATATTACAGGATCGACGAATCTACAAAACGCTATACAACGCAAGTGCGAATAAACAGAATGATATTATAGATCAGAGTACATCATAATGCTATTTTGGCTATTTAAGTAATACTATAATGGTACGGACCGGACGCGCAGTTCACAAAAGAGGCATATAGACATCTCTGAGGATTCATCTGGAAAAACAAAACATTTGTGGTATAATACAATTTGACTCGTAGAATTTGAAAGTTACTATTTGATAACATTGCAAGAACTTTGATTGAGATGTATTTGTTTAAACAGAAATGCAATTTAAACAAATAATAACGGTCTTTCATCATCAGAGGTATTTCGCTTACTCAAGCCATTAGTCCCCATAATATATAAGAATAAGAGATTGTCTTATTCACTCATCCTCGCGAATTCGATCCACAGTGCCCGCATGTATAGACCGTAAGGTGTACATTGATGGGGTGCACATCATTCCAGTATGCTAATCTGCCGATGTATAAGTAGACGCTCTTCCAATCAACCAGCTTCATCAGCAGCGGCGTACAAAAATTATTAAATGCTATGTAAAAATTACTATACTGTCTCGTAAAGCTACCACAGACTGTAAATACCCAAAAAATTACCATACTTTATAAGAAATTTTGCTAGTATTGTAATGTAGTTTATTGTAAAATTTACCCCATTTCCTATTTTTGGAAGCTGCACTGTTAGTCATTGTTTTAGACAATGTGTTTCACCATCACTTATCAAAAATGTAACTATATTCCCTTGAAGAAGTTGATTTCAGATCTTGGATTACTGGCCTAAACCATTACGTACATAAGGAATCATATATAAAAGTCATACGTAGAAGGCTGAAAAAATAAAAAAAAAATTTTTGAGGTACATCTACGTAATAAATTTGTTCTCCCCCTAAAGGTCATATAACCGACAAGAAATTTTTCCAAACGACGAAAACAGTCTTGTGATGTAATAACACATGAATTTTTCTTATGGGAATTTAGCACCAACATTAATTTAAACTAAAAATAGTTCAAATCGGATATTACATACGACCTGCAGTATGAAAAAGAAATTATTACAGAGCTGTGCCTTTGACAATTTTTTTTTAAAATATTTTGAGCCCTCTAAGGGTGAATTTTCTGTAGGATTCCTTATACATATAGTCTCTCTCTCTCTCTCTCTCTCTCTCTCTCTCTCTCTCTTTCTTCTTCCAGCCCTTCGCGTTAATTACAATAGCGCGACTGTCCCCTGTGCGAGTACGCGCTCTCTTTTTTCGACGAGATTTAGAGTGCGCGCGCGCACAGGGACGAAGAAAAAGAAGAAAGGAAGACTCGCGCAGCTACCTGAGCTTTCTTTCTCCCTCCCTCTTGAGGTGCATCGAGGCAAGGAAGAGAAAGAGAGAGGGGCGAGGAGGAAATCCAGGACAGCTGATACAGTATATATATATGGTTTTTGGCGGGCTTTTTACCCCGAGTGCCTTGAGGCTACATAAAGGAAGAGGGGAAGGAAGGCACGAGGCGAGATCAGGGGTGAGTGGAAGGGACGTAGAGACTCGGACTGTACGTTGATAAAAAATGATTTGTTACGTGAGACATTATAAATATTCATTCGCGAATGCCAGTATACGTATATGTATACGCGAACGAGTAACATTATATATCGGATTATAGGAGGTGAATTTAAGTTTTTTTAAATCGAGGGGTTCTAGCGTTTTGCAATCTTGTTTAGCCGTATGTAATTTGTTGTTTAGGAAATAATAACAGAAGTTTATATAGTTAAGATATTAATTTTGAGCAATTGTAGGTATATATACTGTTTGTTACATTATTTTGAAAGATTTCTTCCGATACATTTGAGAGGGCTTGTGGAATTGATCGAGCTTACTCGACACTGTAGGTTTGAGTCGAATAACAAGGAAGATTTCTCTGAATCATTGGTCTCAAATGAGCTTTACCATATGATTTCGAAGCATTTCGAGTGAAATAATCGAGATTGAACGGTGACAATGATTTCCACTATAGGATGAAACATCAATACTTGTTTAGTTTAACACGATTGTCCAATAATTCACATATCCCTGATTCATTGAGGTGACTATAAGTAGACCCTTATTTTATTCATTCTAGGTTTACGTATATTCAGGATGACTCGAACAATGAAGTTATTTCATAAAATACAATTTTATTCATATGTAAATTTAATTAGTTTTTAATTATTGAGATCTAATTTCTTGCATAAATAAATTGTCAATACTAAAATATAATTGTTGTTTTCTTATTTATATATACTGTTACGTGTGGATACACGCACGTTTCAAAGTTATGATTTAAATTGTCAATATTAATATACTTCTATCCGTTTCTAGTAATTAGCCATTTCTATTTATATTGCACGAGCCTACATATAGCGAATCAATCAAATATTTGAAAACCACGATTTCTCGATCCTCCGACAAAATTCGCACACCCTCTGTGCGAATCATTCCTACTGTAACTTTCAAACCATCTTCAACCCTCATATCCTCACCAAAAGCTCTTTCCATCTTCCCACGTGCTCACCACGTGATGTAGCTTGCAAATTGGTCTCAACCCAATCCTTCAACTCCTATATATCAGATCCAAACCCAGATTCATGCGACAAAGCCCTGCGTATACAAAACGGTGCTGCAGTAGAACCCAAAAAGGGAGGGGAAAAAGGGGGTGCCTCACGTATTATACACGTTTTCGTATCCTCGTATACTTAGAGCAGTAACTTCTGGCCCCGTTTCGTTGCCGTTAAGCAAGAATAAAAGCTTGTGTCTCCTGGCTCCCTCTCTCCTCTCTCTCTCCTCTACGCGTCGCCTTCGGCAGAGCGCGCGGCGCTCACATCAGCTTGTATATAGGGAGAGCACGCACGCGCGCGAGCAAGTGAGAGAGGAAGAGCAGCAGCAGCAGCCGGGCCCAAAAGGAATAAAGAGCCGGGACACCTGGCCGCTGGCAGCAGTTTGCCTCTGGTCGCCCTACGAGAAGGTGTGTGCGCTCTTACTTCTCTCTCATCATCATCATCATCGTTCCTCGCCTATACCCATCATACGGATTTTTATCTAAAGTATATCAACGCGCGACTGTTCGGTCGCTCTAGAAGACGCTTGGTGTTTGACTGGATATATTTTTTGGAGATATATACGCACAACGAAGTGAAGAGAAAGTGCGTCAAGTTGCTGTATATAAGCATCATATCTCTCTCTCTCTCTCTCTCTCTCTCTCTCTCTCTCTCTCTCTCTCTCTCTCTCTCTCTCTCTCTCTCTGCTTTTTCTTTGTGCTCGCTGCTGCTGCTGCTCACCTCGTCGCATCGTTATGTAGGCGCAGGAATATATACTTCTACCTTCACCGAAGAAGAGAGACGCACGCCAGCCAGAACCATGCACACGTGCGAAAGGAAGTAGAGAGGACGAGTTTCTCAGTGCGCGTGCATATATAAAAATCAAGAAAGACGTATACATACACACTCATACATAGATGGACAGATGTACGTACAGTGTGTTTTGCGTGTGCGCGCAACGCTGGACCTCACAACCGCCACTCTCTATATACTGCACACACACACACATACGTATATGAAGCTGCTTTCTTTTATGTAACACACATATACACCGCGCGCGCATACAAAGTGGAACGCGAGCCGTTGCTGCTGCTTCGGCGTCCCCTGCAAGAAAGGAGAGAAAGAGAGGAAAAAAAAACGAACGCGAAACGTGCGCTCAGGCACCGAAGAACGAAGGGGGCGAGAGAACGAAAGAGAGCGAGATAGAAAGAGAGAGAGAGAGAGAGACAGGCAGGCAGGCAGATACAGACGAACAGACAAGGACGAGGAAGAGGTAGCAGCAGCAGCAACAGCAACAGCAACAGAAAGTCTTCTCGTCAACCGAGGAGTGTTTACTGTTTACGCTGACGTCCTTTGTCCCCCTCCTTCGGGTAAGTAGGTAACGAAAGCTCTGGTATATATACATATATATAAAATCATACAAGTATTGCTTATATACGTATATATATATATACACACACGGGACGCTCATAACGGTTGTATAAGTAGAGTTGACATTGCGTCGCGCGCGGTCCGCTGCTGGATATAATCGTCCGCGGCTATTGGTGCAGAGTTCAAGGCTAACGGTTCCCCGGTTTATCGGATCGGAATTGGAGAGAGAGAGAGAGAGAGAGAGAGAGAGAGAGAGAGAGAGAGAGGACGGATTTGAATGAGCCGCTATGTTCTTTCTCTCTCTCTCTCTCGGGAGAAGCCGCTTTTCTCTCTCTCGCAGCGGTGTTGTTTTAACGGGAGTTTTCGAGTTTGTTAAGTAAATGAGCGCACGCGTTTAACGATGAGAGAGACAATGGAGTGGCCGATCGGTTGTCCCGCGTGTCGCTCCGTACGTGCATGTAGATAGATGTTTGTTGTTTGTTCTGTTTTTTTATTTCTTATTCTTCTATTTTTTGTTGTTAGTTTGTTTACTGTAATTGTGTGTTTTATATTTTTGTCTGTTGGGGTTTTCATTCATGGAACAAGGATATATGGGTGTTGCGAAGCCGATGACTATTGAATCTGATCACTTGGTATAGTCAAGCTTATTGTGTCCCACATCCTATAAGTACAAAATTCTACTTTACATCCCAGTTGTATATATATTTTTCAAAATCCAATGCATGAACATTTCTTTACTATATTTAATTAACAAAGAAATTTTTCAAAAAAAATAAAGAATAAAAGTCGCTACAAAATTTAAAGTAAATCTTCAATTTAGTGCTCGAGCGACGCATTATACTGTATACATATGCGCAGTGACAAGAGGATGGCTGCGGGAGAACACACACGTATATATACACACTAACACACGCGTGCGCACAAAAGTCGGGAGCGGCGTGAGCTTTCGAGCGACGCGTAATGTTGGGCGCATACACGCGCGTTTATTATGCAACCGCGCGCCACGGCGAGTCACAGGCCGACAAAGAGCGCGTGAAACGAGCGCAAAATGTGCTACACTCGGGACGGTTAACACGTTGTTGGTCGCGTTCGAGACACAATGATGAGGCTTTTGATATGACACGTATTTTTTTTAATAGTTAACTAATTGAAGATCCATGTGAAAATTTCATGTTTTCATATTCGATGTAGATACGCATGCGTGAAATAAAAAGCACAAATGACGGTTATTACGGTAAAACGTTAACCGATCGCGTTCATCGATATACCAATTACTTACACTTTCACCCAGTATAATCCCCGCGCTCCGTTCAACCTCCTCCACCTCTCTGTCTTTCATCGACTCAGCGTCGAACATCTGCCGGTCAATTAACCCATTAACCGCCAGTACCCCGGCAAAGCAATTAACAACTTCCTTCCAAACAAAGAAACATTTAAATCTCGCGAAAAACTCCCCCCCCCCTACTCCTCAACACATTATCGATCTCTTTCTCTCTCTCAAATAATAAAACACCCGAAGAAACCCGCGCATATACCACGCTATATGACAAAGAAATCGGGTTCTCCCTCTTCTTTCTCGTCGACGCACAAAGCGATCATTCGATGCCCAGCTAATAACGTGATTACGGCGCAGTTACGAATCATCCCCCTGCGCCTGCTGCGTATATACGCGCGATAAAGGAAAAAAAAGGGTCGTGTGTGTGTGTGTGTGTGTGTGTGTATATATATATATATACGTGCGAGGGGTGAAGAGAAAGAGAGAGAAAGGACTATAAGGGGGGAAAAGCCCGCGCACACGCGTGTGTGCCGCAGTATATGGCAAACCCGCGTGATTCGTTAGTCGAAGGGGTGGGGGAGCCGGCGAGAGCGAGCGCGCGTGAGTAATCGCCATGGAGTGAGACAGAGAGAAAGAGAGAGAGAGAGAGAGCGGGGATAAAGGGAGCGATCGCTACGCGCCCGAGCGCAGTTCTCGCGGGCGCGTCGCCCGTGATGAACGCTTCTTGAGCGGCAGTGCTGTTGTGTTGTATATATACGAAGCTAGTGTACTATACCAACGCGGAATGAGAGGAGACATAGTGTGCGTGTTTACGTCATGTGTACTTTATACGTATACGTACGATATTTTCGGGTTTTGGAATTTTTTTGTTGATCGGGTTTGACTTTGTGTTTGTTCGTTATTTATATTTTTTTTTCCTTTTGTGACGTAAGTTACTATATCGCCGGTGACATCAATATCATCACGTGAGGGGACAGTGGAACATCGCAGACTTCTTGCCCTTGATTTGTACTACAGACGCAATATACACACCGAGTGCCGTTGTGGGTTCCTTTTATCAAACTTTTTTTTCTTGTAACGCATTACTAGAGTTTTTCACTAAATTCAACTGTTATTTCTCTGTGTTCCACAACCTATACTTTCCTGAAACGAAAACCCCTGGCTACCTCTCCTCGTTTCATACTCGACTTGCCATTTCGTAATCCTGAAAAATCCGTCCCACGCTCTCTTCCCTCTCTTCTCTCACTCACTCTTCCTGGAACAGAACTGCTATATACACGCACACAACCGATCGCGACGCTTCGCTTTTGTTCGCGCGGGGCCGTTCGACGAGAGCCGTAAACCCCGGGGCGGCACAGTTTCATCTTTCGCGTGTAGTATATATGTTGTGTATATATACCTATACCAAGACAGCGGCGTGAGGGCTCCAAAATGATAGGCCCCGCGCGATTTGTGATTCGAAGCGGAAGGGAAAAAGAGAGAGATGAGAGCAGAAGTAGCGCCCAACAGCAGCCGACTAGTGACACCCAAGGCCATACGCGCGCACACGCTTGGGTTTTTAGGGTACAACAGAGGAGGAGTTTTGGAGAGGAGGTTGTTCTTCGTCTCCTTTGTGCCCGCGTCATGCGAGCAACCGAAAGATCTTTGTGCTTGCCGATGGATGGAGAAAAAAATTATAGTGTAACGTTGCATATATACCTAGTGAATTGGTTTGTAAATTTTGTAGTTACCGAGACGA
The DNA here is from genome assembly GCA_036873485.1 of Torymus texanus. NCBI lineage: Eukaryota > Metazoa > Arthropoda > Insecta > Hymenoptera > Torymidae > Torymus > Torymus texanus. The sequence continues at coordinate 426,436 of JAYJLV010000056.1, forward strand.
CGACGACGGCGACGACGACGGTCGATGGAATTTATGAATCGCGAGCATTGTTCTAATGTTTCTTGACCGCGCGTATATATACACGAGCGAGAGAGAAATATTCTAAGAAAGCAAACGAAGCATTTTCTCCGAAATCGTCACGGCGCTTTATTTAATAAACCTATATCGACGTTGATTAGTTTCATCCACGTACGGTTATACTCTCTCAGTTGAAATTTTTGTTTGTAACGGCTATATAATCGTGAATGTACGTACGGTCGGTTCTCTCTCTCTTGGGATTAAATAAACTTATCCATTTATCTCTTAATTCAACCTTCTCTTTTCTCCCTCGTGCTCTTATTCTTCTCTCCCGTCGTCTCTTTTTTTCTTGCTCTCCGCGCGCTCACACGCGGTGTCTCTTACCACTTGCTGCTGCTTTCCCACTCGCTTTTACGTGTCCCTTTTTCTCTCTCTGTCTTTATCTCTTGTTCAGTCCTTTTTGCCATCGCCGTGCTGCCGCGCACACGTGGTCTCACTCCCCGAGGCAGCACGTTATATATTGGCACTGCGGCATGTATACTCCCCCTCTTTTATACTATCCCTCAGATAATAAAGAAATCGAACGCCAAGGTACATTGTAAGTACGCGTGTACTCTGTCATTACTATACTAATTTTTATTTATTCATTCATACAGACGAGGACATCGGAACAGGAAAAGTCACATACTGGTTGTATTTCTCGATTTCTGTTCAGCAGTTTCTTCGTTCATGATGACGCGTAAGTACGACAAAAGCGAGTAAAGAAAACGATGGGAGAGAGAGAGACAGTGAGCATATGTATATGCGTGCTTGCGGTCGCTTTCCATCTCCCTTTTATATATGTACACGACGACGTCGCTGCGACGGTCGGCAAATTGGCCAGACAGAAAAAGAGAGAGAGAGCGAGAGTACGCGCGAGATAAACAGCAGCCGCTGTTTCAGTCGAAGGGAAGAGCACGACGAACGACGGAGTAGCAAAAGAAGAGCTATATTGTTGGAGAGAAGAAAGAATTTTTTGTTGCACGAAAGATAGGTCGAGATCGGTGGCAATATTTCGTACAGGTATTTACCCTCAACATTGCACTTGTCCCGGCCTATCGTAATGCATATGTATCATCGCTTGGAAACTTCACTATCTTCGACAACGCTGCGTGGTATCTTCTTTGTTCTTAACTGCCGTGAGAAAGAAGAGATATTAAAAACGAGGACTGAGACAGGCAAGGACGAAGGCACTATTTGTGTATTTAGACATCAAATTGCACTCGTCCCGGCCTGCCGAAGTCTCTCGGTATTCATCGAGGGAACGACGCCAACGAACGAGAAATTTCTAACAGCTTGACAAAATGCGTTGTACGCAATGTGAGAGAGAGAGTGTATGTGTGTATTATATATAAAAGTGACACTGTAAGTAGTGTATACTCAAGATATGTGTATGTAGTTAAAAAGTCGGCGGCGACCACGTGTTTACACGCGCTCGCGCGCGCATGGTACGTTTAATTCATTGTCAGATGACCGTTTGCTGACGGTCACATTTTGATATAGAAAAGTCAGAGCAGCTATTTAGAATAAAGATATAGTGAGTATAGTGAGGTATATGTTGTACTTTTAAGATGTTTTCATTAATTTAATTAGATACATAGAAATTATGTGATTTATGAAGTAAAATTGTTAGTAAATTCTTGTTCAGCGTAGATCGAATCAGTTCTTTTATGAAACAGTTTACTTCGCTTTTTTTTTTAACCACAACTAACTAATTTTGAAATGTTTGTTTATTTTACTATACTGTACAAAAATAATTTTATAAGTTGTATGAAAAATAATATTGTAACCATTTGCTCTGTATGTATATTTAGTTAAAATAAGTTTCTCACGGAGAAAGAAAAAACAAATGTGTAATTTGAAGAGGCCAGGTAATTTATAATCTATACTACTGAACAATTATCGTTCGGAAACCGTGATATCACGTATGTATCTCAGAGTACACGGATTCCTAGTTCTATTCACACGCAACAACACGAGAGGGGGTAAACCGCGGTTCCTTAAAATTACAGCCCTCTTACGTTTTTGAAAGAGAAAAAAAAATATGACAAACGACCAGCTGCTGTTCCCCCGGCATCCGTGCGAATGTAAATCGTAAAAAAGTAAATTAATATCTAATTAGCTTAAGAAAGCACGAGAAATTCCGCGGGTTTGGTTGACAAAAAGAAACCGAAAGGGTCACACGCATCCCCGCTAACAAGACCCGTTCTCTCCTCGCACACCACCCCGTGTATATATCCTCATCCCCCTTGTCATGCAGATTTCTGACGCTTAGTTCTTGTACACGCGTCTCTGACCGTCAGTGCAGTGGTTCGCGCGCGAACGAGATTTCCGGCGTCGTGGGAACGTCGAGGGCCCCGCAGAATGTGCGCGACGCGGCCCAGATCGCGTTCTCGTTTATTTTTCGCCTCTCGTTTCGCTCCTTTTTTTCCCCTTTCTTTTCTCTCTTTCGGGTTCGTTCTCTTTTACTTACCCTGCGCGCACAGGACTTTGTGTGTACGCGGCACGAGGGAAGACAAGAGGGGGGGATGATGACGCTTGAAAAGACTCTCAAGAGCGGAACTGATGTTTTGCGTTTTCTGGAAACTCCTTCCAGTTTCTTGTTATCCATTTTTTTCACTCGAGTTCTTTCCATACTTTGGCGTACGGTCCTTTTCAGCTTTTGTGTACGCGAGTAGCAAGGTAGAGAGAAAGAGAGAGAGAGAGGACCGAACTGGAGCGGATGACAATCCGAGCTCTCGCTCCGAAAGAAAGGAAATCGACGTTTCAGTTTTCTTTTGTGTACAAGTAGTCGAGAGAGAGATACGAGTGTCGCGGGTATACGAGATTTTTCGGTTAAGGAATGCGAAAGGATAATTTTTTTTTTTTGTTAGAGACTGCGTTTGAATGGTTTGAGTATATAGGTTTGTTAGGATGGGATTTTAAACGTCGCTGGGTAACTGGAATTTTAATGCTTATGTGTAAAAAAAAAGTTGTACAATATTTGTTTTAATTATTTTACTTTGCAGTTAAACCAAAATTTGTAATGCTAAAATTAAATAATAATTACTTTGTATAACATATTATGTTCGCTTAAAAATATTTCGCTAAACAAATTAAAATTATAAATATTTATGTTACTAATGTAATATACGATTCCGTAGTATTCAATCACAATTCACCGTATTGAATAAAAAATCTCGATTTTATACGCGCCAAAAAAAAAAAAAATTGTCAAATTAGAATCTTTATCAATTTTGTTTTTTTAATTACATTTTTCCTATATATATATTTTATAAATTTTATAACGAAAACTTACTGTACAAATATTCTTCATTCAAAATAAACAAATTATTCTTTAACCTCGAAAGAATTCGTCATTATTTGCATTCTCCACGTCCAAAACATCTCAACTACTCTATAATATATAAGTATACAACACAACGTACGTAAGGTTCGACATATACCTGCGCGCTTCCCTGGGTAACTCTCGCACCATTGCTCACACACTATTGTATATTATACATTATATATACCTATATATACTCTCGTATATAAAACATTGACCAAACTTGATTTACACTCACTCGCACCATACCAGTAGGATTCGCATCATATAATATAAAACAAACCCCATGACGCGCATATATATATAGTATATAAATCCATCGTATGTATACCGTAATCCAGGATCAAAACACAAGGCGCGTCTCGACCCAGAAACCCGTCGCTCGCGGGGGATTCGCCCGGCTTTTTATTCAATCGCGATTACGCATCCTTACGTAATCCCTTAGGCTCACGCGCGGCGCGTCCTCTCTCTCTCCTACTGCTCCTTTTTTCCCCTCTCCTGGTTCGCGCGCGAAGGGGATAGAGCGAACAGCAAGGACGCGCACTAACTCGACTCGAGAGAACGGGAACAATGTATGTATGTGTGTGTGTATATATATATATATATATATATACACGAGAGCAACAAAGAAACGTAGAGATCGACCCCATAAACTTGCTTATATATATATAAAAGTCCCACGTTTTTCCTACGTGCGTATATGTATATACCTATAGGGTAACGACAAAGAAAGAAATCACACGTCGAACGCTCTTTTTTCCCTTTGGAACGTGAACGCGCGAATAAGTACATTGGGAAAAAGGGGGTCGCCCTCTCTCCGCTACAAATTTTTTTGTTCTTCCGCGGCTCCTGCATGCGCGAACTGCCGTTCGAAAAACGGTTAGCGCGTATATATATATATACGTGTCTGTCTATATGTGTGTGTCTACACACACACACACACACACACACAGAACACGGAGACGCCAGAGAATGTGAGTATATATACGGGGTGGTAGTGGTACAGGAACGACGAGCTTGCTTTGTACGTATATATATAATGGGGAAAAGTCGCTTTATTCGGGGGTAGTCGTCGTCGTATATCCGTACGTGATTAGGGCTTGCGTTTGTTCTCGCGATTCGATTTTCGTCGTTGCAACACGTGGGGGTTTGCCCTTGGTTCTCGCAACTGCTCTATCTCTTTTTTTCTACGATATCGTACAGGTCTTTATTCGGGGGTGATTTTTTCCCCCTTTTTGGAGCACGTCCAAGTTGTAACTAGGTCAAACGCGTGCGTGCGAGAACGATGACGACGATGGAGCGCGTTCGGTTTTGATGCTTTGTTTGCGCGTTTCGAATTGGGGTGACGAAGATGTACGTATGTATATGTTAGGGGTGTGTATGTGTGTACGTCGTATGCTATATGGTGGATAATGGATTAGAGTTTTGTGTCTTGAAGGCTCGCTATATGGGGACCAAGAGTCTTTGTCTTGCAAATATATATAGAGGTGAATTAATCCACAGGTTTTTCTACATGCTCGGGGTAGTATATACGAGAAATTAATTTTTTTGACGGTTGCAACACGTTAGGATTGTTAGCTGTTGCGCGGCTAAAGAGAACGACATTATAGCAGATGTGTATATAGCGTCATTGCGTATATTTTCGTGTAATTCGAGACTTATTCTCGCAGCCTTGTAGAATTAATTTTTTCCGGTAAGAAATCTTTATGGACGGGACTAAGTGTATAGGTATATATTGAATTCTTTATTTCATCAATACCTTTAGTGAATAATATATGAATACCTTAATGTTTAAACCTTTTATATGCCATCTGTCCATTCGATACTCCTATAAAAACTCAAGATCGAAAGAAAATGCGGTATATACGTGTGTGTGTGCGTATGTATACGAAGGTATAACAGAGCCATTCGAGGACAAATCGCTCATCCTTCAGACTTAATAACGTACAGCAGGACCACTTCAATTCCCCAGCCCTACAAATAACACCATAAAGAGATGGCGTACCCTTCAAAACTACACACACTCATACACACACACACACACACACACACACACACGCACGCACACACATATATATTTTCTCATCGCTTATATATATATATATATATCTTTTCTCATCGCTTATATATATATATATATATATATATATATATATATATCTTTTCTCATCGCTTATATATATATATATACACACACTCAAGACAAGACCAATAACGAAAAAGTCGCGACCCTCCCTAAGAAGATCCTTATGCACCGACGACTCTCTCTCTCCTATCTTTCTCTTTCCCTTAGCAAAACGAGATCAGCGCGCCGCGACGACAGGGGAGACGAGGAGGAACGCCGCGAGAGGGAGAGAGAGACAAAAAGAAAAGGAGAACGAACTCCGAAATGGTCTTCGGATATAGTATTACGCTTTGTCTACCGGCGAGAACGGTTCTGAACTTTTTGGGTATGTGTGTGTTTGTGTGTGTGTATGTGTGTGTGTATACATACTACAAGTATGCGCGCGAATCCTCGTGGCGTCTGTTCCACGTGGAGCTCGTTTTTAATTCTCTCTCTCTCCTGAGATGCGCGAGAATCGAGGGGGAGCGGTACACTAGCGAGAAACTTGATCAAAGAACGTCGGTGTCGTGGATCCGGAGAGGGAAGAAAGGAAGCGAAGTGCTCCGCGCTCGTGTGTGTGTGTGTGTGTATATATATATATGTTTGTACGTACATACGTTCGCGTAATAAAAAGAAAGCGCAGCGGTATATATATATGTATACCGTGCACCCCATAGAAAAATAAATCCTGTTTTCCATTCAGCGAGTCGCGCGCGCGTTCGCGTTCATATACATGATATACGTACGTATGTATACGTGTACTCTACACATATATATATATACGCGTGTATGCAAGCTTCCCGTCGAGTCCCACGGTTCGCGCACGCAGGTATATATACGTGTATACACACACACACACACACACACACATACAGCTGGTCTCGCGATAAGGCCCCGCGTGCCTTATTTTTCCTCGTTTCGTTTCTTTTTTCTCCCCCTACCTCTCGAGCGTGTGGCTATATATGTATATCTACGTGTGTGTGTGTGTGTGTATATATATACGTGTGTAGCAGCTACCCTTATAGCGAGGGGTAAACCCGTAACGTGCGCGAAAACAAGGCGCGCGCGTATATATATACCGATCGATATTGCGCGTGTGCGTGCTATATATACTCTTTGTTTTCGAGAGGGAGCTGCGTGGTGTTTTTATGAAAGAAATTCCGCGGGGCTTTCCCATATATCTATAAGACGTGTGAGCGTGGGGTAAGTGAGTCATACCAGGGTTGTACCTATAGGAAATGAGATTTTCCGAGGGTGCTGTATATAAGCTCGTATAGATTTGATTGATTTCGGGTGATGGTTAGGTATATGACTTTATTATTCATTGTATTAGATATGTATAAGTTGTTCATGTGGGGATACAAAATTTGCTTAGCTGATGTTTATATGTCGTTAAGTATTCGATACTTGGTTGGGGGTAGCTGATTATACGACTTCAATACATATAATTTAATTATTGCAACATTTCTTGCCTATCGTCTGATATATTAAAGCCACAACAAGATATTGCAAAAAATATATCGACAGTGACGTCAAACTTTGATTAAAATCAGCCGCATTTACAATAATGTATATTGTATATAACTATTTCATTCGAACAGGAGAAAACGAGCGATGGAACGTGAGTAATATACGTGTGATAGATTCACCGCGCATATAACGTAATTCGCGGGCGATGTACAAAAAGAAATGTACCGTAATCATATATCCGCTCTTTTTTTGAATCCGTTTTCTTTTTCGTCCTTTTTCTTCTTGAACCTCGAGTATGTCGGTATATTAGGTACCCGGATACGCGCTTCGTTAGAGGCTATAAATTTAATGTACTTCCGAAGACTCGTATAAGTAAAACGAACGTTATTCGTTTATCTCAGATGCGTCATGTGAACGTCTACGTTTAATGAAAAATTTAATTGTTTACGATTTTACAGGTTCTTCGATATCAATCTGTTAGCAAGAGTCATCAATTACTATAGTTTATTGGTCAACTTATATTGATAAGTTATATTCATTTTCGATAAAAAAATTTCAGTTTTTGTAAATATTTTGAAGAAAATTTTATATCGGCATAATTTTTTAACGGATCGGAATTTATTGATAACATTGAAATTATGATAAACATAGTATGTATTTCGAGAGTTATTTTGTTTTGAAGAGGAATCTGATTTTTCAAACTATTATTGATATTAGGCCCCGTATAAGTCCCAACCGAAGACTCTTTTGAAAAAACAGTGATACACGGGTATTTTTATTTTTAATGAAGAAAATTTCCCCAAAGTTTCATCAAAATTCGTTTCCCGATGCGTGTACACTCTCCTTGTAAATATGGTAAAAATGAGTAATTTTTTATTTAATTTTATATAACTAGCAGCTTCACGGTATAATAAAAAATCAATGTGCTGTAAATCAAATAAAATGCAACGATCTAAATATTTTATAGGACCGTCAATTATTGATAATGAATTTATTCTGAAGTAAATAATTTATTCTACTATTATATTTAGGAGCGTTTTTTAAAACTAATTTCAGCTCCTTCTATACTTCACATTGTTATTTTATAAAATAACATCTCACTGGTATATTTATTGGGTATTTTGCAATAATCCAAAATAATTCATTGATACTGTCGAATGGCATGATGTTGAATTTGCTTGCGTGGGTTTATTACTTACTAGAGTAATGTATACTATTTGTAAATAAAATTTTTCAATGAATCATAATTAGCAATTCAAGTTGCCCGATCCCCGCACACACTGATAAGGCATATTGCGTTACATAAAACACTTATTAAAATACCGTCAAAATGTTTCAAAAAGATAATATTTAAAGGAAAAACATTACATGACAAAATTATTAATGTTAATTTTATAAATTTTTCGTATACAAGTGCCAGTAATTATTTCAGCTGAAATACAAAACTTTTTTAACCTTAGGCTTAAATCGAGTGCCACTGCAAAGATTATGTTTTTTAATAATATTATAACAGTTTCAAGTTTTAATTGTGCCCAGTGAGAAAGGGAATTATTTAGAATTAATAACTTTAAAAATTTTACTGGTAAAATGAAAGAGCGCGACCATTCCGTTTTTACGCCCATAAAATTTATTCGTTAGTCGCATCAAATTTTCTATAATAAATAAAGCGCTCATTGACTTTTTCAGAATAATCTTCATTTTGGAAAATGAATTTTATCTTAAATAATTATTTGTAGTCAAGTAGGTATATCGCGACAATACCACATATACATTTGTCATCATCAAAAGGAGGAATTTTATTTGGAATCTCAATAAAACAGTTTCCTATTCGATTTGTCTCTGCAATAATAATAATAAATAATTCGCAAAAGCAATCATTTAATAAAGTTGGGTTTGTTTACCTGGTTTTGTATTTAGCCGCGGCAACTGTACTTTGCTCTCACACGATTAACTACAAAAAACCGCTGCCAATTCATTGGCCCGTGGCTTCCTCAAACTTTATTTGCTGATTCCTTTAATTAATTAAGATGATTATGAAATCTCGCTTTTATAATGATTGAAAACTCGCTGTAAAATTGTGGGAAAAACGACTATACAGGTAGAAATGGCGAGAAAAGTCAATTGACAATGGCAGTTACTAGAATACAAATTACTAGAAAATTTTTTTTACAAAATATATGTATTATAATAATTTTTCGAATGCTACCCATCCGATTCAGATACCTAGAGCCGTTCTCGAGAAATTACGATTTAAAAAAAATGTTAAAAAATATTTTAACCTCAAATATCTCTGAAATTTATGGACCAATCATTTTGTCCAAAGCACTCGACAGAGAACAATCCAAAATCTACCTCTACAAGGAATTTTGAAGTGATGAAGCCAATTTTACTCCCGTAATCGTTGGACATACAAAACTCATTTTTTAATTTTTTCATCAAAAACTAACCAACAGTATGTAATTCAAATTTTTACAGATTATATCTATTTATATTCTACATTATCATGATTTTTCTCAAAAAAATTAACCGTTTAGTTTGGAAGTTATAAGCTTTTAAAAAAAAAACACGTTTTTGTTAATAACAAAAGAACCGTGATAGCTAAAAATTTTTTTTAGGAAATATTGGTATTTTAATTCTCTTTCAAATGCTACCCATTCGATTAAAATATCGCGATCCTATCATTAAAAAAAAAAGCAAAAATAAATTTTGGAGAAATCGAAAATTCGAAATAAAAATGAGACCTGTCCGGTTAAAATCGACCGAGTAGAAGTTGAGATCCAGGGGTACACACACACACATACATCCATACAGACATTTTTCAAAAACCATGTCTTTTGATTCCTAACACCTCGGAAAACAATTATAACATGTTATTATAATAACTCAAAAAATTACTATTACAAAACTTCTTCTAGGAAGAAGCAACAAATATTTTGCACAATTAGAAGTATCTAATAGTTAATGCCTGTATAAACGGGAATCAAGCTGATCTGTTTGAGAAAGATTTTCCTCTGTGTGTCGGATCGCTCGTTGGATCATATGCGGTTCGATGCTTTTTCGTGTATGTACCTAATTGATAGCTCGAGTGATTTCGAGTGATCGTTTGTGCCGGGTAACGTTGTAAGATTTCAAGGGTTGTAGATTTCGTTTTCGATAGGCCATTGTTATCTTTCACGATAGATTGAATAAGAGCGAGGAAATACTTCGTACTCTATATACTATATATGTATATAGGTATATATAGGAAGGTGATTCAATTCTTGTTGATGGAGTTACCGTACTTGAATTCAAAATTTTCGTAACTTACATGTACAAAAGATTGATTTAAAACAATATTTGCAGAACTACAACGAAAACTCCAACTTCCATATTAAACAATTCACAGCGAAGTTTTCCTTGAAAATACTGAATGTCGCCACCTTTATCTAGTTGACTTGAAACTAAACAAAATATACAATAGAAAGAACAACATGTAGTTTTACAATAGCCGGAATCCAGCTGTTCTTCCGGTTTCCTCGCTATATAACACGGAAAATACCTGAAAAGCCTACGTGTTATTTTCACTCGTCACGTATAGTATAACCACCTTGAAGTTTATAAACGCCCTCGTCATGTCATAAGCCAGCCTCTTTGCTAAATAAATAATAAAAACAGCCGAAAAGCAATAATATACACATAGAAAACGTCACGTAGGGCCGTATAATTTTTTATACGCACGCGAACTCTGCAGCGACCGCGCGTGTACCTACATATATATTTTTATTAAAAAGAGAGCGAGAGAGCAAAAGAATGAAGAAGAAGAAGGAGGAGGGCCCGAAATATCCGCAGGAGCTGTATACCCCATGGCATTCATATGCTAAACAATATAAAATTCGCTGAAAGAAAACGATTCCCTATCTTATAAAACCGGGGCTGTTCTCTCTCGCGTACAGGCAGCTGTTGCGCTCATACTCTCCACCTCTCTCTCTCTCTCTCTACTCTTTCAAATTAAAATCCTACCGCGCCTGCGGTGTGTATATATATATATATATATATATACACACACACACGAGAGAGAGAGAGAGAAAGAGAGAGAGAGCGTCAAACTAGACTCGCGGAGGCGGTATCTTGCGCGCCCTCATCGCGTGTATAATATACTTATACACAGCACCGACCGGGCGGCCCTGAACTTGCTTATTCTCGTCTGCGCGCTCGTGTGTGTAGCTGGGGCCTGATTTAGGATCCGCGACGCGCGAAGGGCCGAAAAGAGGTGCGCGTGTGTAACGGATGGATTGAGCGATTTCGATGCAGTTTTTACAGTTGCGCGGTAGGTTTTTTTTTCTTCTTCTCGTCGTGCGGTGCTCACGGGTATATATGTGTGTGTCTGTACACACATACATGTACAGGTATTTTATTCTCGTTGGCACGATGAATGATGGGAATGAGAGTATAGGGCGATTGAATGTTGTGTTGTTTTTTTTTCATGCTAGCGAGCGTTTATAATACGCGGCGTCGTGCATTTTTCTAAGGGATGATTTTTGTTTAATGAGATAAATTGCCGGTTTTTGCTGCGTCGAGGCGATGGTACTTTGTGCGCTGTTACGCACACGTGCGGTGGTGCCTGCGTGTGTTGGGGGATTTTTTTTAGGGTGTAACGTTTCTCTCGCTACTATTATACGTGTAATGTTCTTTGTTTACAGGGAGATATGTGCGTAACGAAATTGAACAGATTTTGATGCTTTCTTTGTTGCTAAATTTTTTATGTGCAAAGTTATCGAAAGGAAAAACAAACGGATTGAATCTAATAAATGTAGTTTAAAATGGCCAGTTCAATATTTCAATAAAGTAAAAGTAAGTAAAAGTAAAGTATACTCTGTATACTAACACAGAAGCATTCAATTCGATAGTGCTGAATCATGAAGAATAAAATGTCACGTCATAATTACACTATACTCGATCTATTTTTGATCGTCAAGATTTTAATCGGAGGGTGCGCCAATCATTTTGGACTCGATCTGACATTGTATATATGATGTGTATATGTATATGTATACTGTACGGAAATGGAGCGCGACTACACGTTGTTTCATGTCAAGAACACTTTCAAAGTCGGATTTTAAAGTACTTGTAAGTGATACGTGTAAAGTAAAAAATATGGTAAATTGTATATTAATGTTTTCTAAAAATTTTTTTAGTTATTACAATTAAAATTTCTGTATTTAAAATTAAATAAAATAATATTTGTTATTATTATTATAAAATTTATAATCTTCTTTTTTTGTTCATACTCTTTTCAATACATAAACGGTATTTTAAAGCAACCAGTTTTAAATGTTATGTAATGGAAATTAATGGTGCACTGTATACACGTAAATTACGTAAGTGTTTGATTATTAACAGTAATTTTATATAGTGTATGTCATGATATTCAAGAATTACTTTGATAAAAATAAATAGGGATACATTAAATTTATAATTTTAAACTTCAGCTACCTTCTTCTTCTGTAATAATATCATAAGAGATAACCGCGTATAAGAGGCCAAATTTTATGAGGCGATTTTAATGTGGTGATTGTCGCAGCGCGCGCCTTTCAAATTAGAGGTCAGGAAAGATTTCGTGGCTGTTATATAGGTATGGTTGTATTATGTATTGCAATCTTCTGATTCTCAATTCATATTGGAATGGTGGTAAATGCTTCGATAATTTGTTCAAATCAATAAATGATCAAAATAATATTATTATTATTTTATTATAAAAACCTACGAATACTATACGAAAAAAAATTATAAGGAAACTTTACTTTTTTATAAAAAAATTTACTATTTTTATAGTAGCGCTGGGATACACTCGACATGTGGAATTTTTACTGTTTTAAATAGTAATTTTAAGATTTTCATAGCAAATATTACTTTTTAAATATTAATTTTTCTTAGTTTTGTAACAAATTTTAGTATTTGAAATAGTACTTCTTTTAACTGCTGCAAAACTAATAATATTTGCTACAAAAACAATAAAAATTATTATTTAAAAAGTAAAATTACTGTTCAAAATAGTAAAAATTCCAGTGTGTCCCAGCGCTACTATAAAAGTAGTAAATTTACTTATAAAAAAAGTAAAGTTTACAAAATAAATTTCTCTCCGTGATATACAAAATTTTAGAAGAATTTTCCTACATTGAGGTAAACCATATACATTACGCAACAAAATTATAGCAACAAAATTTTTATCGAAATATTGCTATTTTTCAAATGCTTATAAATCCATCAATTTTTATCGTATCAAGACCATTTTTTTTCATTTTGTAGGTAATTATCTGTGAAAAAATCATGCAAAATACATGCGAGACAATACCGCATGTCTATTTCTGAATGAGTCCTAACAATTATTTTTTTCTTATAAAAGTTGGCAATTTGACGTTTACCTCGATCACCTCAAGTTTTTTCGAAAATAATACATATACCATCGTAAAGTGTACTTCTCAATGAGGAATTTAGAAAAATAAATCGATTCTCTACAATTTTATTTTTGACCAAGTTATGCCATTTTGAAGATATTCCTGCGTTTTTAGTAAATACCGCCAACATCACCATTCCCCTATGCGTTCTACGAGGAGGTTATTGGTCGGATTTTACGCATTATTTTGTGGCCCTTTTCAGGGCCGATTATGTAAACCATTGCTCAACTTAGGGACCCCGCGGCTCATCACTTCCACAGTATTTTCTGACTCCAAACCCTATTTTCCCTGGTAACAAAATCTGACGTACTTCCGAATGCAGCAGACCAGACGTGGTCTATTTCCGATTTCTGATATGTTTTTGACGGAAGGCAATTGCGCCACGTATGACTGT
>JAYJLV010000056.1:440322-470275 GCA_036873485.1 Torymus texanus
TCGAGATTCACCTTCAAAACAAAATACCGCAACAGCATTCGCCATATTCTTTTCGTGGCGAATATCGATGCGGGATAATTTTCGTGGCACTTTTGTAGATGGAATTCTTTTCGTGGCGAATGCTAATGGGCAATAGTTTTCGTGGCGTATTTTAGCTAAGATTCTTTTCGTGGCGAATTTTGATGGGGGATAGTTTTGGTAGCATTTTTGAGTGGGATAGTCTTCGTCGGCACCGGCGATATATTCCCATTAACTCTTCTAGTCTCACTAAGAATTGAGTTGACGTAGAACGTAATAAAGAACTAGATAAAAACGTAATAGAAACTATTAAACATTAAAAGTAATAGAAAATGTGGTAGTATAATATTACACTAATTAAACATGATTAATAATTCAGTGCAACTATTGTATTTTCATTTATTTTCTTTCTTTTCTGACAGTATAAGCCTTGCAATTGCATTTATTGCGCCATATTGTGACTACACCAATCGAAGTATACGTGTTTATTGTTAAAATTTCTCAACAAATTGCCACAGGTTTTGACAAATTTAAACGGAACATGGCTCCAAGTGGCATAGTGATTTACAGTGCAGTTTTTCTTCAGACCCTGCTAATTCAAAAACAACGTGCGACATAATCCTTTTTTTTATCTACACATTTTATACACGTATACACAGAGACAAAATATCATATTATGCTTTTATATACTACACGCGAGTATTATTTGTGATTAACGCAAATTCAATTACACAGGTACACAAAAAAAAATGCCAGAGCCCAGATACCACATAAGTATATTCCTATGTATTTTGGCCCGCTGTATTTTATTATTTAATAATTTACCTTCCAAAGATTCATTTGGAAAAACACACGCGCTACCTATATGTAAATACTATACTCAGAATTTTTTAGTGATTCTATTAGTACTATCATAAAATATACTAGTTGAGAAATTGGATCAAAATGACGAAAATGCAGATTCCTACTTATCATTATTACAATTCTTTTTTAATTCAAAAATTTCTGAAGTCTTGGAAAAACGAAATTTTACACGCCCTCCGTATATGTAAATAATATACAAAGAATTTATTTAAAGCCATTCTATTAATATTTCAATAAAGTATACTTGTTGGAAGATGATATTGTTATCCCGTATCTCCTTAAGGACGTTCTCCGACTCAACTCCATGAATATCGCAAAAATTGTGATCTAAAAATAATATTTATGGTGGAAACCCTTCATGAGTCTCTATACACTACTCCAAAAATAATAAAAAATGATAGTGTACACGGTGGTGTGGCTATATATAAATATACAAATAACATGGAGTTTTTCTTTATGCTGTTATGTCTCTTAAATTAATACCACCGCTTATATTATGTTGAAAATTATATTATATTATTCCTCTTGGTTTCTAGTTCTATGACTTATTGTTAGAAAAAAAAACACCAAGAAAACTTTTTTTACAGTAAATCAAAATGTATTCTCCAAACGAGCTTAGATCGTTTATGAAAGTTTTGTGAATGTTCAGTACAATATTTAATGGAATGGTTCTGGAATCTGTTTTGAAGGCTGCCCGTAAGCGATTCAGTCGTTTAATAATTCTGCCTTCCTATGAGAAGCTTATTGGCATCTTTCTGTTGCCTTTTACGGAAGGTTCCAGTAATAGTTTCTGAAATATTCCATGTAAGGTATTCACAATATTCCTGAAAGATTTCGTGTAATATTTCACGGTTATACATTTTAAATCTTATTAGTGATATTCCGTCAATCTTTCGAGAAGCTTTCATGGAGTCTCCTAGTGCAATTTTACTAAAAGTTTCAGTTACCTTGCAAAAAGATTGCCGGACTTTATATTGTAATATTTCATGAATCTTTATTTCCAAGCTTTCATGCTATGTGTGGTTAAGTATAGCAGTTATAACTTTCAAAGAGCTTTATTTAATTTTTCGCGAAGCTTCCATAAAAGATTTCAGTACTCATTTTTATAATATTGCTTATCATATATTCCCGAAATCTTTCCTAAAACTTGTATGTCAATTTCATAGTCATGTAATTCTAATCTTTTCCACAATCTTGCTGGAAAGGATACGTGGAATGGAATATCTTACGAGATGGATGTTGGAGGATGTTTTGGAAGCTGTCCATAAGCTTTTTACGCAAAGTAACAATTATAATTTTCAAAGAGTTTCATGTAATCTTTCGCAAAGCTTTCATGTAAGATTCTACAAGTTTTTTTTTAAATTACTAGTCAGATTCCTACGAGTTCCCCATCGAGCAATATAAACAGAGTATTTTGAATCATTTTTGTTACCTTTCGTAAGACTCTTGGAAAGCTTTCTTAAAATATCAATTTGGAGTACACCTGCAAGCTTCCGTTTTAACTTGATCATAGGTATTATGTAATCAAACTAAAATATTTCTAGATTGCATGTAGCCTTTTTAGAAAGGTTTCGGCAATGTTGAGTGAATATTTCACGGGGAGCTTGTTAAAAGATGATTTGAAAGCATTCCGTAAGCTCCTTAAGCAAAGTAACAATTATAACTTTCAAAGAGTTTCGTTTAATCGTTCGTAAAGATTTCATGTAAGATTCCAGCCAAGTTTTTTTTAAATTACTTGTAAGATTTCTGCAGGCATTCTGTTGAGCTTACATATAATCTTTCAAAATAGGATCTGTTAAATAATTCTTCTTACCTTTCGTAAAACTCTTGAGAAGCTTTCTTAAAATATTGTTTTACGATACTTATGCAAGCTTCCGTTTCAACTTCATTATAGGTATTTTGTAATCAATCTAAAAATATTTCTATAGAATGCTTCCTACAGTATATTTATAAAAGTTTCGGCAAAGTTGAGTGAAATATCTCACGGGAAGCTTGTTGCAAGATAATTTGGAAACTTTCTGTGAGTTTATTATGCAAAGTAACAAGTTTATTTTTCAAAGAGTTTGGTGCAATCTACCATAAAGCTTTCATGTAAGATTCTTGCAAGCTTCCCTTAAGTTTTTATATAATATTTAAAAGTAGTACTTTGAATCTTGAAAATTGCCAAATCTTTAATGAACGTTACATTTTGTTACCTACAAGATTGAATCAAGTCTTCTCGAAACTTCCCGCTGGAAGCTTGCATAATGTTATGTGTATAACTTTCAAAGAGCTTTATGTAATCTTTCGGAAGCTTTCTTGAAACATTGACTTGGAATACTTCTACAAGCTTTCGTTATGACTTTTGGAAAGGTATTCTGTAATAAATCAAAAATCCTTTTTGAATGATTTCCACAATCTTGCTGGAATGGTTACGTCAAGAATCAACGGAATATTTCATGGGAAGCATGTTGGAAGATGTTTTAGAAGCTTTACGTAAGCTCGCGTTATGTGAAGTTAAAATTATAACTAATTATCTCTATATCTCTAGAAAAATGAAATAGTGAAAGTTCCTTTTATACAACATCCTAACACTTAATTATTCTTTCTTGCTCCCTATCATTTACATTTACCTTCAGCGATTTGAATTTCTGTTGTATGATTCTATTAACGTACTTATATCATCGCGCGGTCGACCCTCCAGGCTTCTCCTATACTTGCCTTCGTATAGTGCTCCCGCGCTCCTTGATATTCCTGTGTATATATGTTCTGTACCGATGGGACCCTATTTATTATTATTACTGAAAACTCGCGATAAGTTGTTTGAGTATTGTTTCAAAGAAACTCTCTGATCCAAACCTCTTTATTACGTGAGCCACTTTAAGAACAATATAGTAATTAAATTTGAATGATTCTTTATATTTTATAATAAATTATCCACAGCATACTGCGGCAGTTTCTGCGATATGTAAATACAAGCGAAGCATTTTTCCCCTGCAAAATGGCAACCTGATCCTGAAATACTTCAGAGTAAAATACGAGCTTTACCGGTGTAGTTGTGTAGGCGCTGCAGCGGTGCACACGAGTCGGTACATAACCTCATTCCTTCGCAAGACGGGATGTGCTAAGCACAGTATTGTTGTTTTTATAACTCGGAAACTAACGAATAACAAAAATGAATTCCTTAAAAACGAGGGTTGTAAACAGGTAAACTTTTTTTATAGTAATTTACTGTTCTGTCATAGTTATATAACTGTTAAAAAAAGTTTTGGTTGATAACAGCATAAAAAGGTTGTATTTTGTGTAGTATTTTTTGGTGTTATATGCATTTAATAAATATATGTGAATTATAAAAGTCATAATTGTTCTAGGAGAATAATTCAAAGAGTCATAGTACAACTACAGTCTTTTGCAACTGCTGCATCTGCAAATACTTCACAAGAAATTCAAATTCCATTACGCAAAGAAAGAGGACCTACTGACATTTTAGAGGTAATTTAGCTTTTTTGAATCTTTTTCGTCAATTGTTATTAATAATTTAATCAATTTTTAACTGCAATTTACTCAACATAGGCTCTAGAATCAACTATTCGTCGTGATCCAACTGCTCCTGATTACAAATTTATAGATGACCCATTTCTTATTCCAACATCTCTATTACAAAAGCGCAGCTATACACTTTCCCGTGAAGCTGGTAAGAGGGCTGCAATGTGGATTCGTGGAGAGCATCCTGACCTTTTGATAAGTAATCTCTCTGAGCCCTTGGTTCAGGTATGAAAGTTTTTATATTATGTTAATGATATTTCATAAATTCAATTACGTTTATACAAAAATTCAAAACATTTACTTGTGGTCTAATTTTTAGGCATTTTTACCTACCATTACATATGAAAATAAAGATCAAGTTTCTGAAGATATTTTACTTAATTTAATAAAACAAGCTCGAGTTGCTGATGTGATATCTGTTTATAATTTATTAGATAAAAATGTATCTATTGAAACAAAACAAGCTATCTTCGAATTGTTATGCTTTTACAACAGTAATTTGGAGTACATTTCAGAAGATTTTCCAGAAGAACGGTCATACCAAATGAAATCTGAAGTAACTAAGTGTACATGGAAGTATGTATATTTATAAATATAGTTACATTACAGAAAAATGATAAAACAAAATAAAACACAAGTTATAATAATGATAAATTACAATAATAATAATTTTATGTTTTAGTCACACTCCAGAAATAGAGAAATTATTTGAAGAACTTGTAAATAATGAAAAAACAGTGGTTGGTGCTTACAATGCTCTAATTTGTGGAACAGCAAAATATTTAAAGGTAATCATTGTTTTTCTTGAAAAAAGATTTATTTTAAATAATTATTAAATAACATTTTTTATAGACTGACAAAGCATGGGAATTATACAATGAATGTTTAAGTAAAAATATACCTTTGGCCTTAAGAACTTACAATAATATCATGCTATTGGTACCTCTACTGAAGGATAATCCTGAATGTCGTAGAGTTTTAATAGAAAATATTTTACTATGCATGGTCAAGAATGGAGTCAAGCCTGATGTTCTAACATTAAATGCTGCTTTAAAAGGTCTTGCAGGCTGGAAAATGCAAGCAACAGCTAAATCTCTAGCACTTAGTCTATTTACCGAATTTAAGTCTGCTAATATTGAACCAAGCCTGGCAACATACTACTATTTGTTATCTATTTTCTGCCATGAGAGTAAGTAAATTTATTACATTTTATATAGCAATCTTAATTACTTTTAAATATATCTTCATAAAATAAACAAAATTATATTAGATAAGTAGCATTAAAATTTTAATTTCCAAAATTTAATACATACTTTTAGTTTAAAACAGTTATGATATTTAATATTTTAATTAATATTCAACATAGATGGTCCAACTAGTAAAATTCTGGTAGAAATTTTGGATGAATTAGAAAAGAAAGAAAATATAGAAATGAAGGACCCTATGGACAAAAATTTTTTCGTTCAAGCGATGGAAGTAGCTTCCAGTCATTTACATGATATAGAAATTGGTAACCGTGTTCATAAACTGCTTTTACATAAGAATAACTACAAATTAATTGGAGGGCGTCTAAAAGTAAGTTTTTTTCATTTTTTATTATATAATTAACATTATATATAACTTTTTTAGAATTTTTATAAAAATTTTAGGAAAGTGTTTACTATCGTAATTATTTACAATTAATTTTGACAAGTGAATCAATGGATTATTTTATGAAAGTCTATGATACCTTAGTACCTCATATATATATTCCTGAGCCAGCTGTAATGAGAAACATTTTGGAAATATTACAATTAAACGAAAAAAAGAAGTGTATAGAATTGTTGCCAAGATTTTTTTCTGAAATTGTAATGTTTGGCATGTTAGACAGGCACCAAATAATGAAACATACATTTCATTTAATGGCTGCACATTGTTCTCTTCCAAAAGATTCTCCTTTGCATCCACAGTTTGCAAAAATGGCTGAAACATTCTGGACATACGCTCAAGTAAGTTAAGTCAAAACTTTATACAAAATTAAGTATTTACAGTTTGTTATATAATTAAATATTAAGAAATTTGCTACTGCAGTTTAAAGCTTATTTCTAAATAATACTTCTATTATTTAACAAATTGATACAGTATTATTAAAAAAATTTATAATCAGTATTAGTTTATTTACAAAAATATTGTTGACCATATGTGCGTAAACAAAATGATCCATTATTTCGTCTTTTTAATGTCTTAAAGCGTTTAATATAAAACCGTTCTGGTTTCTCATTCATGAGAACCCATATACGATTGAGGGCGAAATATAGGATTTATTTATTTATAGAGTTTTATAAAATTTTTGCCAAACATTTATTATCAATATTATTCTTAAATTTATCACTTTTGGTTCGTTAAAAAATTTTCATATGATTTGAAATGTAACATAATGAAACTTTGAAAAATATATTCTAAAATGATGCAGGAAAAGAACGAAAGGAAATTACAACGTGACATGTATGTGGCGTCGACAGTAGGTAACGTGGCTGTTATACTACTCCGCGGAAATGAATTTGAGAAGATGCTCGAAGTTCTTACGTACTTGGTAAACAGGCAAGATTCGGTTATTGGCGCTCTGAAACCCCACATAATACAAGAGATATTCGCCGGTTGCATTAACAGAGGCCACGCCGAAGGAGCAATGGTAAACTATTAGTTTGACACTTGGTCAAAAGCAAAGCCTATGAATTAATCAATGTATACGATTAAATTTTTTGTTTTTTTTTTCAGCTGGCCATTCAATATGCGCACGATTACGAAATCGCCAATGCCATCGAGATGGCTAAGACGTTACGGCAGGTCATACCCCTCAGTCCGACTCAGGAAAATCGTTTGGTCGAATTAATCGGAACTAGTGCATTGAATCAAAATCCAACGGAAGAACTGAACAGTTCATCAGTTCACAATGCCTGAGATTGAAGCTCCCCAAGCCAAAGGAGGATAATACAGTTGCGTTTATCAAATGTAATTCGACGGCGCGGCGTGTGAGCGTAAACAAGCAGAGTCGTCGAAAGAGACCTAATTGCAGGCGAGAACTGGGTCAATAACGAGCCTGCTCGATCAGCCTATCCTCCTTTGCAACGTAGTCCCGGAGCATTGTGGTAATCGAAACGAGCGAATCTTTTCTTTTATCGCATCGTCAACATGTATAACCGTGCGTTCTCAAATGATTTATTATTCACTTCATCTAAATATTGTACGAGTCTTAAGCTACACCAGAAAGTATAGAAAGAAACGCCCGCGCTCACGAGAATATAAGCCAATATATCAGCGAGAGCATCCAGCACGCAGGCGAGCGTGCTTGCGCCGAATTTCCTACTTGATGTGTGTACGTGTAGGCGAGCGAGCAAGAGAGCCCTAGGGCCCTCCGCTCGTTAAATGAAAAGAGTAGCCCAATCACGAAAGAAATTGAAATTAAATGCCATGATTGGCATGTATCAATGTCCTTGTCCCTTGGAGCCTCAGCGGCTCCAGTGATTAACTAAATTAAGTAATACATCGGTGGGAGGTAGAGAGGCAGCCCATTGCAACTTAAATGCCCATTTCCTGCATTGGCTCGGTGTCGCGTCATACCACGAGTGAGCGAGCGAACGAGTGTATATCGCGGGTAAGTGCGACAGAGAGGGAGAGAGGGATAGAGATGTTATAGCATGTGGAGGAGGCTCTAGCATGCGCGACCGCTGTGCTACACCGCTGTGCGCGGTGACGCTCGACTCTGCTGCTCTGCTTTAAAGCTCGCCGGACGAGTGACAGTCTAGTGACGCATAGAGCGTAGCAAGTGTGCCGGGCTGCTCTTCCCATCGAGAGATTCGATCAGAGCTCAGCTCTTTCTCCTCTCTCTCTCTCTTGCGCGCGCGCTTTCTCTCGAGTTTTGGGTTGAGAAACGAACGAGGAGCTGCTGCGAGCAGGAAGCGCACGCGCATAAGAGGACACGAGGAGAGAGAAAGAGAGAACCATGGAGGATCAAGAGCGGGTGGGTAATTCAGAAATCGATTTTTCATTCCTCTCACGGCCGGATGCATTGTCGCGCGTGTGCGAGCTTTTCAAGTTAGTTTTTTTTTTTATTTTTCATTGAGCGCTGCGTGTAGATTTCCAATGACATTTATGTTTGACATTCGTATGATTTTTATTTTGTCTGTTACCTAAAGTTGTTTTTGAATAAAAAGTTTGAACATTTATGTATGATTGTGATATTTCTGTATTGTTTCCTATCGAAAAGTTTCATTTGAAATTTGTTAACTAAAGCAATTAGTTTTTCAAAATCTCTTTTTCAATTTAGAAGATGCTTAATAGATCCTTTTGTTTTAAAAGGTGTACTAAAATTCTTGTTTTTGAAATGATCAGTTTTTTAAAGAGAATCAACAGTGACATATTGAAATCTCTTCCTTTTTTCATAAGAAAATATTGTCATGTATCATTCATCATTACCAAATTTTCACATTGAATATAGCAAATAAAACCATTTCATTATCTTACAATGACCTCCAAAAGTTTTTCTATACAGAGTATTAAATACTAGTGCAATATCACCAATAACAGTTTTATTAACAAGAAAATTTCATATCTCTGAGTTGACAGCATATTAGAAATGTAAAATTGAATAATTTTCTAAAACCCGATCATGTGGTATAAAAATAATATTTGCGTCAATAACTCGGTTAATTAACAATTGAGAACTACGTGACCTACCTAAGTACTCATTTTACCCGTTGTTTTTCCGCGGCTATGATTACAGTCGAACATCTCAAAAATAAAATCCGGTGAATATTTAAGTGATTTAATCATCTTGACGTTGGATAAATCGGTAAAAAAATATTTTATTTTAAAACAAAAAATTATTCCAATTAAGAAATTTAGAAGCACTTTTGTTTTAAACTTGGATAAAAAATCACATTTAAAACTTTATCGTGACCTTGTGAAATTTTTAATTTAATATCATGTTTTCCAAATATTAAATTTGGATATTTAAATTATTTTAAAACTTTCGTTTCCATGCATAATACTAAAAGTGTATGAATAAAGAAGTTGTAAAATTTCAATGAATTTGATTTTCGAATAAGAAATTAGTCTTTTGAGTAGCAATAAAACGTCATTGAAAATTGTATTTGTATATAATAGGGTTATATGAATTTTCAGTAAAGAAAATATACATATTCCCCACAGTGTCATTGTTCTGAATTTTAACATAATAATGGAGCAATTACTTAACAAGGGCATTAACTTCTATTTTTTGAAGGTAAGAATTCTTTTACCATGGAACGGTTAACTACGGTTTTGTTGTAAAGTAATAAGTAAATTGTGTCATTTGAATTAAGTATATCATAACAATTGATAGAGTTGACGTGTATAGTGATGATGTACTCAAGAACGTAATCTATGCTGCACATGTGATATAGGTATGCATTTACGTATTTAAAGAAAATTTACTGTTTTGCCATCTTTAATATCGTACGATTTTTCCTGCTACAACTAGAAGTTCAATTATTACGATAATTTTAAAATTACCAGTAATGCGGTCAAGTTTTAATAAAAATCTTTTGAGTACCGTTAAAGAATGTAAAAACCAATCAAAGTTTCTATGTTAATAAAGAAAACGGTGTAAATATAATTTGAATAATTCATATTTATAAGTAAAAACGAATGTATAATGAATAACAAAGTAAGTGGTAAAGATTATGTTTATTGTTTCTATAATCCGCGCTCGAAATGTATTTTAAAAATCAGTAGACGATTCCATTTCTTAATTTTTCGTATGGTATATATCAATTATCAATTATCTGTCACCCAAAACTTCGTCAGAAGAATATAAAATTCATTATTGCTTAATTTCATTTCAAAATACTTTGTTCGTTTTCAATTCACAAAAAGCGTAAGTAAAACTGCTTATCATTACATCATTCCCATAACAATACATGAACGAAAAACGGCGTAATATCCATCCACTAACGGAAAAAAAACAAAAAAATCCCAACAACAGACCGTACGCTTGGGCTTGGACACGATACGAGAGATCGTGGCAGCAGAGGAGCCAGACGTAGAGGTCGAGAGCGTGGACGAAGCGCCAGGCTCCGGTCGCGGTGACAACTACACGTCCATGTTATACCGGACGCATCTAAAGGGTCGCCGACGCGACGAACCCTGGCAGAAATCCATCATTTACAAAGTGTTGCCTGAATCAAAGGAGCGTCGGGCTGCCTTTAAGAGCGAGCTCCTCTTCCGCAACGAAGTCGTCTTCTACACGAAAGTCTGGCCAGCCTTCCAGGAGCTTCAGAGTCAGGATCGTGTTGTCTTCAGTGGCGTTGCTAAGATCTACCTGGCCAGGCCTAATCTTATAGCTATGGAAGATCTGAGGGTCCAGGGTTACAAGATGGTTGATAGGAGGAAGGGATTACAGGTTGACAAGCTCAAGCACGTGCTCAAGGCGCTCGCCGGTTTTCACGCGCTCAGTTTGACGCTCAAAGATTTGAGGTATATATATATATATATATATATATATATCATGATTTTGTAAAGTTATTGTTAACCAACTCCTTTATTTCTTTATTACGTAAGTATATGAGAAGGGGTAAAACTTTTTATTCAACTCGCGATATAAAACGATTTTTTCAATGATATCTATACTGTCATACTATTCGTTGATGTAAGAGATGGAGCTTCAAAATAAATTACTGAAATTTAAAATAAGTACTTGGATTTAACATCAGAATATTTTAAAAGCCGTTCGATTGGCCCAGCATAGTTCTAAACCACAATTCATTAAAAAAAGTTAAACTCAGCGTTTTGAAGAATTTTCCCACCATTACATATATTACCTGTTACATTTTTACCAAATGTCTTCATGCTTACCCAAAACTGCTGGTGCTACTATATAGAAACTCAGCGCAAATAACGAATCTAAACGTTCTTGATATCGGTGTACAGGCCAGAGGTATTCGCTCGATTGTCACGCCCGGACGCGGAGATCGGCGAGTCCGTGCAGGAGGTCCTCTTCCGCATTGAGAACTCCGATTACTACCGTCAGTATTATCGCAACGCGACGAGCAACGCTGTGAAAATGGTAGCCGAGGGTCTACCCGAGAGTTTGGAGTCACGCCGCGACGAGATCGTCGGCAAGTTCAAGGCCTTCCTCAGCGAGGAATGCTTCTTCCGTGCTATGTGTGAGATGACCGCGTGTCAGGGCCCGTTGACTGTATTCTGCCACGGCGACTGCTGGACCAATAATTTTCTCTTCAAGGAGAACTGCACCGCCACCGATTCCGAGGCGAGTGCCTATATATATATATATACACACACACACACACACACACACCCTCGTTTGCCTTTCGAAAGAAATTTGGTTTTTAAAGTCATTCGATAATTATGAATTTACAAATTTCGAATAAACGCAGTATTCATATATAATACGAAATTTTGTACTGCGCTTTAACTCTAAATCGTATACCGTAATGTCAAAGAAAATTTGAACAAATAACATCTGTTTATTGACTTTGTTTAATAAAAAGAACGAAAAAAAGAAAAAAAAACATGACAGTATTGTAACTTGGAGTTTGGCGGTGGGTGATTCTAAGTCTACTTATGTTGGAATCTCCAACTTCGACGTACATTGAATTGGACAAATTTTATGGAATCAAACATTTGCAAATCAGCGACTTCGATAATTTTCCGAATCCTAATAATTCAAACTTCAATTTATCAAGTAAATTTTAGAGTATTACGTGTTTAATATACTTTTTGAATTTGCACAAATCCAATTTTGACATACATTAGAAATTAGAACAAAATTCTGGTTATTGATGATTCGATTAGAATCAATTTCTTTCCGTAATGTACTTTTTAACGAATTTATATCTTTTTCTTAATACGGTATCATTTGAATGTTATTGCACTAAATGAAAAATTCGTATGCTTTAATGGAAACTTTCTGTATGAACAAATTTTGTAATTATTTCATGAAATTTCCGATACAAAAAAATATGAAAAAAAAAATAAAAGAATATGAAAAACTTAAGTGCGGAGGCTATGCGTGACGGTATATCTGGGTGACGTTAACTTAATTTTTCTCTCGCAACTTAGATAATCCACGTGATCCCATCAATAATATATAAACAAGGCAATTCATTTTTAGGGTCCCGACTATACGCATGCAGTATTACGCGAGATTACCACATGCATTAAATATAATTGTATCGTTCGAATACACATCCTCATTTATTTTTTTCGGCAGGCGGTGTGTTTAGTCGACTTCCAACTGACCCGCGTCGGCTCCCTGGCTCTCGACCTCGCCCAGGTTCTCTACAGCTGTACGAGCGGCGAGGTACGAAAGACCTTCATGACTCAATTACTGCAGCATTATCATCGCCATCTGATGTCCGCCCTCTACACGCTCAATCCCGCGGCCGAGTCGAGCAGGGATCCTGCCACCATGTGGAAACTGTACGTATATACATATATATTATCTTTTTATTCACCGGACTATCGTTAGCAATCGGTGCGTCTGTACATGATGTGAATGTGATTTTAAAAGGTGGAATGCTGCGGCTGACATTTTCTTTCATACATATAGCGATTTATTCGAACCGTCAACTTATTTATATAATGATTATTATTATTTATATATATATATATATATATACACACACACACACACACACACACACACTTTATCAAATTATCTTACAAATGAAAATAATGCACAGAGTAAATGAAAAAGCGGGGTCGATTAAAGAGTAGAAAAAATAGCGCAGACTAAATTTTAATGAGAACGAAAATTAAAATACTCGGTTATTTGAACGAAGGATTTTCAAAACATCGATGCGAATCGTTATAACCTGCGCCCATTGCAATACTTGGTCTTTATACAATGAGAAAAAAAAATATCACGCGTATAATAAGCCTATACGGGAAATCTTACTCTTCCCAGGCTAACGGAGGAGATGCGCCGCTGTAGCCGTTTCGGCCTGGGCGTCGCTCTGGACATCCTGCCGATCAGTACATGCTCCAGCGAGCAAGCGCCAGACGTCTACGAGGAGAAGCAAGACCACAGCGAGGGCCGCAGCAGCATGCAAGCACCGCCAGCCGCCGGGGCCGAGTGCACCCGCCTGATGACTGACCTCGTCGTCGAGCTCGTCAACAATCGGACCATCTAATCGTCGTCGTCGTCAACGTCAACGTCGTCTTTCTCTCTCCCTCCCACCCTCGTACAAAGTTGTATCATATCTCGAGCAATAATGAGCCTGCGGTGCGGGCATTTTCACTCAAATTTATACGGTTTAAAGTTGTCGGATGTAGTTTATATAATATATACGTTTATAAGATATTGCTGTTTGGTAATTTTTGGTTAAATTATTGATAACAACAAAAAGTGCAATTTTTTTTGGGAGGAGATGACTTTATGATTAGAAAGCAAGATTTAGTAGTTGCACTTCGAGTGAAAGTGCTCTGGTCTTAAACCCCTTAACATCCATGATTTATACATAGTTTACGCACAAAATTAAGAATATTTCATAAATTTCACTACATATTTTACCATCTAAATCTGAATTTATTCATCCAACAATTTAATGTTTTTAAATTATTACATAAATTTTCGTTTCAAAGCTAAATTAACGAAAAACTAATCATCTAACTACGCATTAATAGCTTCATAGTACATAGTAGAGAAATATATATATAATATATACACAATAGAAATAGCTTAAAAAAGTTTGTATAAGTATTTATACAAATATATCGAAAAATTTATTTTCTTTTTTATAATAAAAAAGAAACAATAAAGTATGTTACTTTCCATGAAAATAAAATCCATTAGAGATAAAAAAAAAAAGTAAATATATTATAATTATAAACAAAGGTGCATGATTAGTATTTAAAATAGAATGCTTCAACTATATTATACAGAAATCATTTACATCTGAAAATATGAATATTTTTATAATGCAGAATAAATTTATGATGATTTATGTTAACTGTATTAAGAGTTAAGGGGTTAATAAGATCTTTTATAGTAAGGGTTTCCGTATGTTTTGTCAAATGATTTGTCAGATTTGTATAGTTTTTGTCAATAGTATATTATATAGGATCGTTAGGTCGATTACAGTTTAATTAATTGTACTGCAAAATACAAAACCCACGAACATAAAAAGATTTCTTGTCAAAGTCCTAAATAAAATATTACTCGCCATTTCTCGCGGCCATTGTTCAACCGGAATCAAATTCAATGATTCGACTCAATGAATAACGGCTTGTGGTCCTTAAATAACATTTAATTCACATTTTTGTTCCTTACGCAATAAGTTGACCCTCTTCTAATAATTACTCTCAGAATAATACGTCGTATCAAAGGTGAGCGAAATCGAGTCTCCTTGAAATTGTACACTGATAAAACGAATTTGTATTCACTTAAAAATCAGGCTTTCATTTTTCAATAATCTCCATTCGCTTCTTATAAGAATCAGTTCAACTTCCTTATCAGTACACTTTATTTAAATATTCACTTTTGTGAGTCGGTTATCCGCGTGAAAGAAAAGATTAAAATTTAATTGCACGCTCTGGCTCTCTATTTAAACGCGACAGTGGCAAGTGTCGAATTCTATATAATTGCGAAAAAAAGCATATTCTGAAAACTCTTTAAGAGTAGAAAACAAGATTTTTTTTTTAAATTAAGTATTTCATTCAGTAGTACAAACTTGAGAAAATTCCGATAAGCCTAACATCTGTCAAATATCTACAATAAACGGAATGACAAAAAACGCTGTCATTATTGGCCCTTAGCGCAATTCTTGAAATCAATGATCATGCTCTCCATCATTCCAATCATCCTTCCATCGAAAAAGAAACTCTGCCATTTAGTTACAAACTACACCTACAGCTTGCTGCCCCGACACTATGAAAGAACCAGAGTTCCTTTCTGGTACACCTGTTTTCGACCTTCTTCCCATTTTTTCCAAACAATTAGTGACAGAAGGCGGCACAGGTTACCTCTATACAACTCTTTCTCTCTCTCTCTCCTCTCTCGAAGATAAAGTATCCACGCAAAGACTCAAGCGTCCCACGATGAAACTTTCTTAGGCGGCCTGCTGTGGAGGCGTGTGCGGTTGTGCCTGCGGACTAGGCGGCTGTGCCTGTTGCGGTTGCGGCTGTTGCTGCTGCGGAGGCGCAGGCGCCTGTGGTGCCGGCGTCGCGTTCGCAGGCGCTTGTGGCGGTTGCGGTACGGGCGCATTGCTACCCGGCTGCCAAGGAGGCTGATGTTGGTTTTGAGATTGCTGCTGTTGCTGCTGTTGTTGTTGCTGTTGTTGCTGCTGCTGTTGCTGCTCCTGAGCGAGTCGCTGATGCGCTTGCTGCCGTGCCCGAAATTCCGCAGCTTTAAGTTGCTCCAGATGGAACTGTTGTCGCTCGGTGATGAGCTGTTGCCTCTGGTACTCAAGGCCCTCACGTTCTCGTTCCATTGTCGTTTCCAGCTCTTCGAAGTGACGTAACTTAATCTCGAGTTTCTTCATTTGAGTTTCGACAAGCAGAGCTACGAGAGACTTAATTTTCCGTTCTTCCACGGCTGCTAAGTGTTTAGCTTTCACAGCCGCAGCCGCCAAGGCTGCTGCTGCTGCCGACTGTAACTGTGCATCTCTGACAACCTAGAAAGTAATGATAATGCGATTAGTAAGGAATAAGCGTCGATTCTCTGTAAATTAAATAATATGAGGAAAAGAAAACATACTTTGTCCTTCTTTTGTTTCTCCTCGCTTATTTCTTCTATATTTTCAGCATTTGACTTAGCTTCACCTTCCTCGGTCGGTTTTTCTGCCCCATCTACTTCCATCTTTTCGGGCTCCGATTGTGGCTGTTCATTAGTCTCACCTTCCGTGCTCTCTGGGATTTCTTTTTTCGGTACAATCGCTGGAGCAGACGTTGCACTCTCGCTCTCCGACGGCGTACTAGGTGCTGCACCCTCTTTGGGTTTCTCAGCTGACTCGTCCTTCTTTGCTTCGGGCGAGGCTGTTGCCGCTGCAGATGGAGGCGAAGTGGCGGAAGCCGGCGTCGCCTGGCTCGAGGTATTTTGGGAAGCAGCAGACTCATCTGCGGGTTCGGGCGGACCTGTACCTGCAATACCTGATTGCGCGAGTCCCGCGGCTGGGTCGAATTTACCATCTACATTCGCACTAGCTTGCACATTTCGTAAGTGTTGATCTAAGAGAGCGGCAGGAACTTGGTCCTTGATCGCAGCAAACTCCTCCATCGCCGCTTTAGCTGCACTTGCGGCTACTCGAGGATCAACGACAGATGCTAGGAAAGCCACGGTGCTCATTACAGGATTGCCGGCTTTGGAGAAGGGAATTGGCTGATAAGCCAGCGGTCCTAAGCCTTCTGGTTCTTCAAGGTATGGGTCCTCAATTGGCAGTCTTAAGAAGTGTAAAATGCATTCATCCTGAGTTCTTGAGCCCACGTGCTCACAAACCTGTAAATAAATAGTAAATATATTAGATATTCGACCACTAATATTTTAAAAACACGATTATTCCTTTTGTGTTATATATTTAAATACACTAGACTATGATGTTTGCTTACCTTATTCCAGTCATCTTTGTGAAGCTCTAATGCTTCAAGTAGCAGAAGCGTTTCCTGTTCAGTCCAATCCCTCGTTGCACCAGCAGCCTGCTTATTTTTAAGAACGTTAGGTTTCTTTGAGTACTGATCAATTTTGAGACCAAAGTTAGCCATTGGACCAATGGCTAACTTTTCATCGTTAACGATAGGTTTCTTCTCGAGATCCAACAAGGTTTTAGCTGCGGGTGGTTGAGGTGTCTTGGGCGGATTAGGATTAACTGGAGCCAAGCCTGAGGGCGTATCCGAAAGTACGTGGAAGTGAGATGTGGGAAGTGGACCCATTGGAGTTGGTCGGGAGTCCGCATCAACTTGGTAATTAATCAAACCCCATTGTTCTAGGAACGCGTGAACACGCATTATCGCGCAAACATCACCTGCCAGATTGCGCCTAAAATAATGTAACAAAAGTAATGATCAGACAAAGAATTAAATAAAGAGAAAATTTAATTACACTGAGAAAAAAGGTTAGTAAAAATTATTAAATGTTTTGTAATTTTGTAAAATTACTATACTGTCTCGTAAAGTCACCACAGACTAAAAACCAAATAAATTACGATACTTTATAAAAAGTTTTACTAGAATTATGCGAAAATTTACTATACTGTATTGTAAAATTTACTGTAAAATATAATAATTTTCTCAGTCTAGCTTTACAAGACAGTATGATAATCTTTACAAAACATTTAATAATTTTTACTAAATTTTGTTCTTAGTGTATGTAGAAAAAAGTGTATCCTTGTAGTAAAAGATGTAATCAATAAAATAAATAAATTATTACCTGCACGCGGTCGACGTGATGTATTCATTAGGATTTAATCGGTAAGTATCAATCATAAAATTCCTGTATGCTAAATAAATCTCAGGCGTTTTCGACTTGTTTTTACCATTGAAAAATTCCGAGAGAGCTCGTTTTTCAATAGTA
The DNA here is from genome assembly GCA_036873485.1 of Torymus texanus. Lineage (NCBI taxonomy): Eukaryota > Metazoa > Arthropoda > Insecta > Hymenoptera > Torymidae > Torymus > Torymus texanus. The sequence goes on from JAYJLV010000056.1 coordinate 458,276, forward strand.
TGAATCGAATTGTAATCAAACCATGCAGAATAACTAGGCACTACGATTTGATGAGTCTGCTCTGTGACATTATCTTCTGGTTCATCACTCTTGCTGTCACCTCTTTCTTTACTTGTATCTTTTTCTTCCCTATCTTGAGATGCTTGTGAATTACTTTTATCTATGAAAAATAAAAAAAATATAGAAATTGAGTAAACTTAAATTTTATTTAGAAATCATTTTGTCATTATACAAAACTGATAGTTCTTATAAGAAGATTTATATTAATTTGAACTTGAGAAAACTTTTTGATACTTTTACAGAAAAGTTATATTCAAAATTTATACCTTCTGCAGGTTCATCAAGATCAGCCATGTTTCCTGATTTTAGCGGTTGAAGTTCATTATCCTGCTTTTTACTACCGGAAACAATGCCACCAGTTGAACTACTGTTTTGACCAGAATTCGGTGTATTAGCATTAGAAGCTACAACTTCTACTATCCTTGGTTCTGCTGGTGGATCTTCCATTCCTTGAGTTAAATCTTCCTCTTCATCTCCACCACCACGAGATTTCTTTGGAGTTGATGAAGATACATTTGATAAACCCTGTACACCAGCTGGAGCTCGGCCACTGTAATTTATGCAAAGAATATTAATTTATTACATCTTTTTTGTTTTTACAAAATCCAATCAAGAAAGGAGAAGAAATGTGTATGTAATTTTACCTTTTCCTTTTTCCAAGTTTTGGAGGAGGTGAAGGTGACCTTTTCCTCTTCTGCTTTTTAGCAGAGGGAGGTGCTGGTTGAGCCATTAGATCTTCAACAGATAATCTATGCTTATGAACCTTTTTCTGTCCACTGTCATCTACTTCATAATCTTCTTCATTCATCCATTCATTATATTGTTCTAAATCTAGTGCCCAAGTAGCTGAGACTTTATAAGTTGATTTTGCAGGTAAGTTTCCAAGAGCACTTTCGGGATAATCCCATGGAAGATCAATATTCACCCATGAATCGTAACTGTCTGGGAAGTAATACCAATGTAGCAAAACAGAACGATCGCGACGGAAACACGGTCGTGCATATTCTTCTTCTAAAGGATCTGCTGGAGGATAAATTACATGAGTAGCTTCATCTTCACTCTCTGCTATCGTTCCTTGATGACGACGAACTAATTCTTTAACTTTTGCTGATGTAGTTTTATCAACATCTGACCTTACAAAAACACTTGGTACAGTCAAACATCTACTTTGAACTAACGCTCTCTCAATTGCTATGAGCATTTCCACCATTCTGTCCATCCGAGTGCCAGACTAAAATAAAAACATAAGTATATTTTAGTATACTGTGATAATAGTTGAATTATAGTTAACAATTTAACTAGTTTTGTTATAAAAGATGTACATGTACTTTGCCAACTGGAAAATCGAATCTCCTCCATCCTTGTTCTTGTTTGAATCTGAATGCTGTTAACAAAATCTGACACAATCCACCTCCTGGTTTAAAATCTAAAAAGCATTTCATCTAAAAAAAGATAGATGGTTTATTAATAACTAATTAATCTATTCAAACAAATAAGTAAAAAGATAATAAAAACACATACAGGAATCCTTGTCATAGGAGGTTTAGTAACATTTTTTCCAAGATTATCTTCTTGAAACTGCAGAATTTGTACAATTAAAGTAGATAAATTCTTATTAGTCGGCACATCTGTTTGTACATACTGAAAAAAGAATAAAATATAAAAATTATGATATCATAATCTACATTGTTTGGGTATAGACATTTTAAAAATAAGAATAATATAGCTGCACTCAATGACAAAATAGTAGATAATGAAATCAATAATCTTTTTTCCAAGCATACTTTTAAAAAAGTTATTTTAAATTACTTAAGTACAAATAAAAAATATTCCAAAACATATGAAATACTCTACATTAAGTGGTAGATGTGAAAATAACTATAAAGCAAAATTGAATTGAAAACAGTTAGAAACAATTCACAGTCGTTTTTCAAGTCATCTAACAATTGGAACAACAATGCCCGACGACAGTAGACGTATCAAACGGAGTGCTGGTCTCAGTACCCGTCAACCAACATTCTTTCAAAGCAAATACCCTCGCCGCAAACGAAAAACGTTAACCCTGACGATTATCCCTAATGAATCTACATAAACCTGCAGCAACAATATTATGTACTATGTTGTTTGGCATACGAAAGGCGGGTAATCTCTGTTGGGCAAGGAAGCGCGAAAGCAAACGCGCGCGCGAGCTCATATAGGTTATGCCCGTATCATCGACAACTCGCACAGTCGTCACTTGATGCGGCCCTGCGCACCTCATTCGCATTCCTAACCTTCGTGCCCGGACAACTAGGTAAAGCCGAGCATGTATTAACCCTGCCTGCAGCGGGTGCGCGTCGTTTTCCTGGGTGTGCGTTGGCTCTTTTGGCGGCGGCGTAGACGCCGGGCGCGCGCGCGTTCGTGCGAGAGAGACAGAGACTCGCTTACCCGTAAGAGCAGAGAACACCGACACACATACACAGACAGAAGATCCTGTGTGCCCCCATGGCGCGCGCTCACCGCGCTCACTCACTATATCACTCACCTTCTTCGCATTTTTCAGAAGCCACTGCTTCACCGAATCGAGCTGAGCTAGCACCTCCGACGAGTCGAAGAACTTGAGATTTGGGCCGCCGTCCTTCTTTGGGCCGAGCGACAGCATCTTCGGGCCGGATAAAACGCTCTCTGCGCCGCGCGAGGAGAGAGACACACACGACACGACACGGCTGCCGCGCTGCGCCGCCGCCGCTGCCGACCGACACTCACCACCACTACCACCACTGCCGACGAGAGTCCTCGCCTGTATAATACGTGCGCGCGCACATACAAAAGCGCCCTCCTAACACTGCGCAACGGAGAGACGGTGGATTGACGAAACAGTAGGGCGCGCGCTTGCTACCGACAGAGACGGATAGCGGAGTTTATAATGTGATGATACGAGGGAGAGCGAGGTAGCGAGAGAAAGAGTAAAAGCAATGCCGCGCGTCGCCGCGGCCGGCGGCAGCAGCTTGAATGTAGCCGCGCTGCTGCTGCCTGCCGTTGTAGTAGAGCCTGGCGCTGCCAAGCATTAGCGGGACACAGCCATACAGGAATGCTGTGCGCGCTTCCGTCCCCTTCTTGTCCGTATATACTGCGTCACTTTCGGCTTCGGGGGACTAATAAAATAAACGAGCACTCGCGAAGTATGAATGAAAGTTGCGCCGTTAAACGGCTCCAATTTTTCCGGCAATACTGACACTCGTTTCGAGCTGAAGAAATACCGGCTTTTACGTACTTTCGACGAGTTTGCGCTTAAATGAATTTAATCCGACTCGATCACGTCGAAAATTGCCGATCAAATGGGAGGCGGTGTATTCGCTCTCCCTCGCCGCGATGTTATTCTGAAGCTAACTTCATGGCATACGTGCGAGACTGCTGTGCCGCGAATGCCTTCTTGCTTGCCTCGTAAGGCAGCTGCTTGTGTATGTACTTAATACTTACTTAACACCGTGCTGCTCCAAAATGAAAAAGAGAAAATATCAGCGATGAATATTACTTTTACTGGACGTATAAGTTACGTTGTAAATTTCCCTGTCATTCCTATATACATTTAACGTAATATTAATTAAAGTAGAAGTTTTTACGACGATGCAATAATATTTCTTGCGTCAATGATTCATGGTCTGAGAGTACCGTATGTACATGCACTGTACAGTGACGGACACTCGTTTCGTATTTTATTTTTAACTCTTTTTCGATTTTCCTGCTGCATGAAATGTTATCGATTTGGGCCAATATGAAAATTCTCGTTTAATTAATCGTAATCGTATGCAACTACGCGCCATATGACCACAAGACTAATTTGGTGCCAATCTAAAAAAATTAACTACGACTATTCGATAAAAACCAAAATGTAATGATGACTTCACCATTCACAGGGGGAGTTAGTTTCCGTAAGATTGGCAGTATGAATATGTCATCACTGCTCCGCCGTACTTCAATCTACGATACAAATTGATCAATCATATCATTTTATTTCGATAACATATTTATAGCCCATTCACATAACTAAAAAAAATTCCATCAAAATCCAAAATTAAGTTTATCTTACGTCTTTGCGAGTAAATCAAGTATATGCATATTTACATAACACTGCAAATATCTGAAAATTTGTTGCATAAAAAGATAAAAACAATTCGTACAATCCATTCGACATATCTTCAAGGTGCTAGGGATAATTCATGTACGTATGTATGTTATCATCAACCTACCGTTCAACATAACAAAATTTAAAAAAAAAACATCCTCTCGCGCATACATTTTCGCCGATGATGAAACCAGTGATGTTTGCGTAGGAACCAAGAAAAAAATGTCTCAAAAAAAGCTAACCACTCAAAACTCCCGCCACACCTCGTCGTCGTCGTTGTGTGTGTGTGTGTGTGTGTGTGTGTGTGTGTGTGTGTGTGTGTGTGTGTATATATATATATATACCAATATACATTTACATATATGCTGTAGCATACACGCGCGCCACTAGGTACATCAATGGCCGACGGAAGTAGACGTCAGCAGCAAGGCCGTAGGCAGTAGCAGCAGGCAGCAATATCAGCAGCGGTAGCTAGCAGCAGCAGCCGCCGCCGCCGTCAGTGCCAACTGCCAAAGCGACCAGTCGACGAGGGAGGTGCACGCGTTCGTGTGCAAGTGAGTGCGTGTGCGGTGATATGTGTGTTCTTGCCTGTGAGGCAGAGAAAGAGAGAAAGAGAACGAGAGAGAGCGAGAGAATAGAGAGGGGAAGACACACGCAAAAGTCCTCGTCGTCGTGTCGCGCAAGTGAAAGAGGAAGAAAAGGTGTTGTCGCCGTATCGTAAGATATTTCCTGGACTGTGTGCGTGTGCAATCGGTACGTTGCCTCCTGGGTACTCTACCTCGATTCTCTCTCTCTCTCTCAGCATCTGTGTGTGTTTCATCTATACATCCACGCGTCTACCTATCTATCCGCGCTTCTGTGTATATACACGCCTACACCAGACACTCGCCTGAGTTGTATTTTTGGAATACAGCAGGCCCAGGGCCGTGCATCGAACATACACAGCTGCCACTTTACTCGGGCCCTACTTTCCGCGTAGGTAGACAACGCACATACTCGCGGCAAAATTCTTCGCTATTTCGTGATAATTCAGATAGGTCGCGTAGGTAAACTCGAAGCATCTGATACTAGGAAGAGAACGAGAGAGAAAGAGAAAGAGAGAATGGAAGAAAGAGGTTAAGCTCGCGTCCTACATTGTGAAGGCGCCTACCGTAGCGTCACCAACGAATCGTGCGTGTGCAATTGTATCTCTCGTTCTCTTTCTCTCTCCTATACGTGACAACTGCGCGAGTGCTACCTTGGCCCATCATGTAAACAAAGTGTCCGCGTGGGACTCACCTATACGTGGAATCGTTCATAACCGTGTGCAGCTTTCACTTGTTAAAACCCCGTTAAAGTGCCAATAAGGGGTGTACAGAAGAGTGGGAAGGGGCCATTTATTCTGTCTCTCTCTCGCGTTCGCTCTTACTATAACACGATTTTTCGTTACACAGTATACACATAGCAGCAGTAGCAGCTGCAGCAGCAGCATACGTGTACCGTGCGTGGCCGTGCGAGTGTCTAACATATATGATATACACGAGGATACGAGGAAACCCATACCACAGTTCGGTTTTGTCACGAATGCCTCAACACTCGTGAGTGTACGTGTGTATACTTATACTACATATACTTAGGCGCGCGCGAGAGATAAGAATACAAAAATTGCACGCGCACGTAAGAAGTTATATAGTACTTGTAAGCAGAGTCCTCGTAATCACATGCATGCTCCCAAGGCTGTGCGCGACCGCGCGACGAGAGCTTTATCGTTTTAATCGTTTACTTATAATAACAATATAGGCATTATTGTAAGTTGCGAACATGACAATGACGTGCGTAAAGTACACAAGTGCTGCAGCGTGTATATAGTGTGTATGCAGTAGTTCTGCGTGAAAACGCGCCCGTTTACTCTCAAAATAGCCACGGCACGGGGCTACCTCGTATATGCTCGTCGCGACTTTGAAGCAGAGTTACTTATATACATGATACTCGGGTGCAAGTACACAGCCGATACGCACGGTTCGACCCGATCAGTAAGCACGCGTGTGATTTGAAAAATCACACTGGCTTCACTGTTGCTCCGATATAGAATATAGTGTATATAGACATACGCACGTACACGTATATATAGTGCGCTCGCGGAGATTTCCTGCTCTCTTCTATATATCTCTCTATATATCTCCATCGCTTTGTCTCCCTCCTCCGCCAGTGAATATATACGCACGCACGCGAATAATAAAGCGCCCATGTACTCCCGTCTCACTCCAACTCCTCCTGTTACTACTCTTGTGTGTCGGTATAGTATGTATGTGGATATGTGTGTGTATGTGTATGTATCTGTGTGAGTCTTTCTCCGTCTTTCTCGCGCGAGAGTCGCTCGATCACGACGACTCGACTGTACGACGACGTGTCTTTGTTGCAGAGTCATCGGGAGAGCCTCATAAAAGTGGTATCAGTGGCACCGGGGACACGAGCACTCGACGACGCGCGCGCGGATAACACCGAGCCTGGAACATGTTTATTTGGGACTGGTTCACCGGGGTTCTGGGCTACCTTGGTAAGTTACCTCCGTGCATGATCTATGCGTCTGCACGTTATATTGATATATATGCGCTAACTTGCCTCTATCGTGCGATCCACGAGTTCTAGCAGATTTTTCTGACGATGCTGCGCGTTATACTTCGTATAATGGATCGTGTTTTAATTCTAATTGACGTAGTGAATTGCGTGAGACGTCCAAAGGTAACTTTAGAAAGTTTTATTAGCTTATTAGGAAGTTGAAATTCGCGGGATGATGATTTGAAAGATTATGTAGTATAAATTAGTGAGAGATTTTCGATGTTCGTTGAAGTGGGATTTGCGTAGTTGACGCAAAAATCGGGAATTAATGGTGATGTAGCCTATTCATCGTGAGTAAATCGTTTTCCGAATTTTTTTTCTTGTTTGGCCAGTAGATTAGTGGTCAAGCATTAAGGCCAAGTTTAGTAATCAGCTGCACAATTGCTATTGTGCTTATAATAATGTATTGTGAGAACCTAGTTAGAGTCCTTATTTTTTTACATTCTTTTGTTGAAATAGCATAACACTTATGTTTTAATGTATTGATTATTTCTCACTTTTATTAACTACATATCTATAAATTTGATTAATACACATATAGATTCATTAATCAAATCAGATAATCAAAAAGGAAAACCTTTTTCTATATAATGAAATAAATTTAAAGAATTCACATAAATATTGAATATTTCTTTTATATAGATAATATATTATTCATGTTTCTATAAAACTATTCAAATAGTAAAATAGTCAAGAAAAATATTTTATAAAGATAATCTCTTGCTTACAGCTGTGACAATAATGAAGAATATGAGGTTGAAATTCACCTCAGTGTATAAGCACAGAAATTATGTTATATTACCATAAAATTTCTTGAAATTAAGCTACTTGAATGTACAAATTTTTTTAAAGAGAGTATAATTTATTCACAAAACAATAGAAAAATTGATTGTATGTTTACTCATTTTCCAAAATTTTTTATCATAATAATATTGGTAGTGCTGTTTTTATATAACTCTACCATTAATACATATAAGTTCTGTAGGTTTCAAAGTACCAGTTTGTCGTGGAAGATTTGCTATTCTTGGCTTACCCAATTCTGGTCGCCATTCATTAATAAATACAGCCGTTGCTGAGAGTCTGCTAGAACCTTTAGAAGTTTCTACAGAGTGTGAGTAAATCTGTGAACCTATGCATGATGCTTGTATTCTTTGCTTTTCAGGACTATGGAAGAAGAGCGGCAAACTGCTGTTTCTTGGACTGGACAATGCTGGTAAAACAACGTTACTTCACATGCTTAAAGATGATCGACTTGCACAACATGTACCCACGTTGCATCCAAGTAACTAACTTTGATACTAACCATTTATTTATTTTGCTGATATTAAAAAGTCTAGTTTAATTTTAGTATACTGAATAAAAAATACCAATTATATTCAATGAAAAAATTATTAGTGCATTTTTCAAATAGCAGAGTTGAAATAGTTTTTTAAAGAATTAGTGCTATAATTAATTCATAGTATTTTATTTTTTGTTTTGTTAAATTAGAAAAAATTATACAGATATAAAAGTTAAATTGAAATAGAAATTTTTTAATTTTGAAGTTCCAAGTCTGTAATTATTAATAGTACTATTACTGTTTGTTTACTCTTATCTAAAACATATTTTCTTGTTACAGCTTCAGAAGAATTATCCATTGGTAACATGAGGTTTACCACCTTCGATCTTGGTGGTCACACTCAAGGTATTTTTAAATTAGTTTACTTTTTAAAAAATTTGTTTAGTCTTCAATAGATCAACTAAATATTCTTTAAATTTCTAATAGCTCGAAGAGTCTGGAAAGACTACTTTCCTGCTGTGGATGCAATAGTATTTTTGGTGGATGCAAGTGATAGATCACGGTTACCAGAATCTAGAGCAGAGTTGGATGCACTTTTGACCGATGAACAATTAAGTGCATGCCCGGTGCTTGTTCTTGGTAACAAAATTGATAAGCCTGGTGCAGCATCTGAAGATGAGCTCAGGAATTTCTTCAATCTTTTTCAACAAACGACTGGAAAGGTATGCACCTAATAGTGTTGTTTTGTCAACAACATAATTGTTTTACAAAAGAATTTATAGTTTTTATATAATTACATACAATGCTATCAACAAGTATACTAATATCTTTTTGTTAACTTTTTTAGGGCAAGATTCCACGCAGTGATATTCCAGGCCGCCCATTGGAATTATTCATGTGCTCAGTACTGAAGAGGCAAGGCTATGGTGAAGGTTTTCGCTGGCTTGCACAGTACATTGACTGAACGCACGTAATTAAAATCTGAACATTTCAACTCCCCAGTAACTCATGATTGCTAAACTCCAGTTCATTCTGCATATTGGCGTTAGTACAACAGGATGAATTTAATTTTTACGAAAAAGTATAAATAATAGGTGAGGGTTTCAGTGAATTCAAACATAAAACACAAGGCAGGAACGTTGTGTACGATGATGACTAGCTGTAGCTGTAAGATCGATTCCTGTGGTATTAAGGCCGCTAAATGAAAATGAATTCTATAGAATTCTTTAAAATTTTTATTCTCTAAAATCTACTTCAGTAAGTAAAGTGACATACTGAGGAGTGGTTGAAACATTTTGATAATAAAATCGCTAATAAAGTAATTATTTAAGAAATCCAGACATCTTTACAGCTTATTTCTTAATTTACATACGTTATAAATCAGGTTGTACGCGTTTTGAACGATTTGTAAATTAATTGATCTATTGTCAACATATTATTAACAACAAAAATTTTATTACTTTACACAAACATACAAAATATTCATTTATATTATTTTAATCGAAAATCCCAAACGTTTTAACAAAACGGAATAGTTAGGTCATATTGAAGATTGCTACTTTCAAACATATGAACATTTGTTCATTGCAAGTATATAGCTAACAAGGAACAGCGCTTTTGGGGTGTTTTCCAAAATTACTGGGATTTTGGTTATAGTGAAAATTATAGTTAGTGTATTTAACAAATAGCTAAATCAAATTAGTTTTTTTTATGACTGTCGACTCATTTCAGATAAACTATTCCAAAGATAGGTAAACTATCATCTGTAACTTCTAATTATGCAGTAAAACTTTCTTCCCTGTGTGGGAGAAATTTTACTTTTTAGCAAATTTTTTTAATTGTTATTTTGAACAAGCGAATATGCGAATGAGTACACGAGCTAGCAATTTATTGTAAAAAGACAACTTGATGCTTCATGTTGATTGTGTGATTGGTTTACTCAGTAATGACTGACATGTTCTTTGCGCATCTGCAATAGTTGTAAGGTACTTAACGTGCATTATTTTCTTGGTTCATTTTACATGAATAAAAACAATGTTTTTATACTAGAAGAATTTAATTTATACATCTAACAAATTAATTTTAGAAAATTTTTTTTATTTAAAAACAGTTTAATATTATAAATGGAAAAAGAAGGTGACAATTATATACAAAATTTGGAAAATTTATTACAGTTGTATTTTTTACAGTTTGGAAAGTATTAACTCGTCTTCGGGCGTTGGTAAAGCCGCAAATCGTTTTTCTATAGATTCACTTGAGACTTCCTCTAATGTTTTAGGGTTCCAGACTGGATTTTGATCTTTATCAATTAATAAAGCTCTAACACCTGAAAATCAGATTATGAAAGTTAATTATCAATTTTATACTGTTTTGAAAATTGAAGAATAGATAAGAAGAAAATTACCTTCGGCAAAGTCGCTGTTTTTAGTAAGGCACGCGGAAGATAATCTGAATTCCATTTCTAAACACTCTGCTAAAGTTTTTGTCGTCCCTTTATCAATAGCTGTTTTGGTTACTTTAAGTGCAGTAGGTGATACTTTTTTAAGAATGTCTACGTTTGTTTGTGCCCATTCAGATTTCTTCGATTCAAGCCTATTTTATAATTATATTTTATGAGAAAAAGAACAAATCAATTTGAGAAATTTATAATTTTTATGACATTCCGTACGATAAGTACCACTTATGCGCACGCTTGCTTTTAGTTTATAAATTAAATGGAACGTACGAAGTATCATAAAATAGTGTTCGATATAATTAATACGTATAATTATATATATAATTATACTGTAATTATACTGTAATTATACAGTACCTGTTAATGATGTCTTCAACTGTTTCTGCTGAGAAACATTCATTTATCTCTTGCATATGGGGGGCTAAACTGAATTCTTCCTTTGCATTCTCTGGAAGGTAAGGTTTCAAAACGTTATCGACATTAGAATTTGCTGTTAGTAATTCATTAGTGACAGTCTCAAGTTTATCGGACGGGACGTAATGAGTCGCGATTCCAGCCAACAATACGTCAAGACCTATTTAAAAAATATAATATAATTTAAATATATTTTTAATTTTCCAAAACATTTGATTCATGCAACTACATACCTTTCAGTCGATGTCCTGTCAATCCCAAATACAATCCAAGCTTTCCCTGAAGTCTCGGTAAAAAGTAACTTCCTCCTACGTCGGGGAACAGGCCAATAGCCGTTTCTGGCATTGCAAACAGTGTCTTTTCAGTTGCTATTCTGTATTTGCCATGAACAGATAAGCCAACACCGCCTCCCATCGTAATGCCGTGTATCAGAGAAATAAATGGCTTTTTAAAATTTCCTATGAGATGATTGAGGCTAAAGAGAAATGAAAGAAATTTTTTTTATTTTCGTAAATATTTTGCACCTTACTTGAGCCTAAAATTATAAAACGTACGTATATTCGTTCTTAAAGAAGTCTTTTCCAAGCTTGTCACCACCTGGTTCACTTAAAGCTAAAATTATAGACTTGACGTCTCCACCAGCGCAAAATGCTTTTTCTCCGGCTCCTTTGATTATGACCAATCGTTTTGTCGATTCCCACTTTTTCAGGACGAGATAAATCTTGTTCACCATCGACAAATTTAAGGCATTCATGGCTTTCGGCCGATTTAAGATTATCACTCCGCTGTCTCCTACCTGTTATCCATACAAATGTTGAAATATATACATATAATTTAGGCTCATACTTTCTTCAAGAAAAAGTTAAACTTACATCTTGTACCAATACATCGCTTTCTTCAGAAGTGTTAGACGGTACACCTAAAAAAATGTTATTTACATTGTAATTAACGCCATGTGATATACCGACGTAATTCTAGAATGTCGATATGTTTTGCGTATTCTACCAAAATTACTCAAAAAAATTTTTGAGTATAGTATTTACACACACGGAGCGCCTGACGTTTTTGTTTTTTCAAAAAAATACTTAA
>JAYJLV010000056.1:470412-481906 GCA_036873485.1 Torymus texanus
GTGTGTGTGTGTGTGTGTGTGTGTGTGTGTGTGTGTGTGTGTGTGTGTGTGTGTGTGTGTGTATATATATATATAAACTCTTTTATACATACATGTGTAGGTATACTATACACAATATACCATAAGTTGAGAGTAAGATGCTTCCTTCCTTTTCCTTTCATTTCTACCCTCTGGAGCAGTGAAGAAAGGAAGTAAAGGCGATAAAATTTAATTTTACCGCTCTAATTATTGCACATTATAATATGAGCACTAGAAGACGTACAATTGTGATCATGGCTTAAGTCATAATGGAATATCAGCCTAGAAGACATAGCCCATCAAAAAGAAGAAGAAGAAGAGAGAGTAAAAGATATGTGCACGCGCGTTGCTGCTGCTGTTCGTAAATTTCACGATGCGGTATAAGAAGGGCGGGAAGTTCGATTTTATACGAGCTCCGCGCTTGATGGGGGCACGCGCGCTCGCGAGGTTACGAGGTTAGGGTCGACGATTGATTTTGGAGTACAGACACTCGCGGGGGGAGAGACTATAGGTCGGGTAGTAGGTGATACGAGTAGTGAGCGAAAGGGTGGAGTTTGAAGGATTAGCTGTTTTAACTAGAGTACGGAATAATTTAACAGTGTTTATTGTAAAAAATGAGTGTTATCGTAAAATAAAACTTTTTTTACGAACTTTTCTTTTTCGAAGTAAATTGTTGGATTTGTACAAAAAGAATTATTTTTTTTCGATCATTTTAGGTTTGACTTAATTTATAAATATTATTGAAATATAACTTTACCTTTTAATTATTATATAAATAGATTTGCTAAAAAATTACGGTATAGGTATGTTAATCATTCAACATTCCGTTAGATTTAGTTTATTTAAAAAAAATATACACTCTATACCTATATAGTGGCTCTCCAACATTTCATTTGTTCCCCCCATATGTTTATATGAATCAACGTATCGTTCAGACTTTTTTTAAAAAACAAATATACGTTCTTTAATACAAGATATATTTATAAAAAAAAATGATAACGAAGAACATTATAGATAATAAAACACACATCTTATTACATAGCTTTTGCAACGATTCAAGCTCTTATAGAACTGGATGAACCACCTGCACGATACCGACGAATTCGCGACAGTCTCATACTTCATTTCTTATCGCTGTTCTGTTAACCATACCGCATTTCTTAGTTGCGTTATAAGAAATTCATCGAAACTTCGAAAGATCGTTCTTTTGTATACCCCTTCGGTCGCGGTGGTCCGTACGTGTTCGAGTATTACAGTGTGCGGAGACGAATCGCGCGCGCTGTGTACTGCGGGGTCCCGCCGATAAATCCAAGGCCAGCTCGAACCAGCTCTATCCAGCTCCAACCTGCGGGGCACACGGTAACCTGTAAAAACGTCCGCGCGCTCCCTCGCTCGCGTGCATTTTTATATATATATGGACATATATATGTATATATACGTGTGCGCACAAAATAAGGAAAAGAAAAAGAATTGCGCGCGTGTATATAAGAGAGGCACGCATGCAGCATTCGAGACTGCAAAGGCTATATATACCTATGTGTGTGTATATATATATATATATATACTATATAAGTGTGTCGTACACCAGACGTACACCTTTCTCGTTTTTTTGAAAAATCTGGCAACAACGCGGGTGCGCGCGCGGGGCCATGCGCTCGCGTGCAGAGACACGCGGCTTGTATATCACACGGCACGAACGGCGGCAGCCGTGACTATAACGGAGCAGCCTATACACGGGCACAGCAGCAGCATCGGTGGCGCAAAGCGAAGCGACGATAGGGCAGAAGAGGCAATGTGTGTATGAGTAACGTGTGCCACAGAGCAGCGCAGCGCGGAGGCAGAGCCACTTCCCCGCTCTAACCAACGCAGTTTCCGGCGGACTTTTACACACGGCGCAGCTCTCGACCGAACCGAGAGCAACTCGACGGGGCACGCGTGTGTGTGTGTGTGAGAGAGAGAGAGAGAGAGCGGGAGAGAGTGAAGAGAGAGCCTGCCTTTGCGTGCAGGAGAGAGCGAGAGGAGAGGACGTGTGTGCGAGAGAGGAACGCGTGGTGAGGCGCGACGAGAACGGCGGCACGGCAGCAGCATCGTCGAGACGACGACAGCCAGCGCGTGTGTGCGTGTGTGTGTGTCTGTATGCCATACCTCGCGCAGTCGCGCGCGCGTATGTGCGAAGAAGCCCGCAGAGCCGAGGAGCAGCATCAGCAGCCACGCGCCACGATTTCTCCATTGAGAGAGAGAGGAGAGAAGGGGGCAGCAGGGAGGAACGACGAGTCGGTTCCTCGCGGCGTGCGTGCGTGCTTGCTTGCTACGCGAGTAGCGCCGGCTTAACGGTACACACGGGCACTCTCCGGGGGAGTAGTAGCAACGGCAGCAGCAGCAGCAACGGCACCACCTCCAACGGCAGCAGCAGCAGTAGCAAGGAGCATCAGCAGCGGCAGTAGCAGAGTAGGAGAGAGCAGCAGCAGCAGCGGCGACATGGCGAACAGCGTGGCGCCGGACTCGTGGGAGCAGCAGGCGGACAGCGATGCCGCCCTGGACAAGTCCGTCGAGAGTAAGTTCTCCACGCTGAACGTCAACGCGGCGGAATTCGTGCCTTCGTTCTGCATCAGCTCGGCGCCGCCGCCGCAGCCGGCGGTCGTGACCACGGCGGTCACGGCGCAGCCCCAGCTGGTGGACGTCGGCGGTGGCGGCCAGGAGGCGGCGGTGCCGGTGGCTGCCGCGCAGGTGTTACAGCCGACGGTGATGACGACGGCACAACCGGCCCCGAGTGACGAGCAGCAGCGGCCGCCTTCGGCCGCGGCCGCGGCGGCTCCTACTCCGGAGTCCACCTCCTCGCCCTCGTCGCCGCCGTCGTCGCCCGCGGCTGCGGCCGCCGCCACCTCCACGCCACCTGAGACTCATCACGGTTAGTTTTCTCTCTCTTTCTCAATCTCATCCATTTTTCTTTTTTTTTTATTTAGTTTTTTCCTTTTTGTCTCTTTCTCCGGATTCTTCCGGCAAAGAGAAGAGCTCGCTTTTTTTTTTATAAACGTTGTTTCTCCGTAGCTTCAGGGTCGCAGGTCCAGTAGCTGTCGGCTTTTTCCTCTCCCTCTCGCGTGTAGTTTCTCTGCATCTTTTAAGTACATGCGTCTATCTCTGTTTCACTGTGTGTGTGCCGAGAGATGATAATGTGGCTTGCCTATTGTGCGAATTTCGACCCCTTTCCCTCCTCTGCGCACGATATTCTTTTTTTTTCTTTTTTTTCTTTTGCTTCTCAGTTTTTACACCGTTTTACAGACATTTAACATGCGAGTAACGTTTTCGTGGTGCTACTTTGGCCAAGTAGCGACATGCTGCTCTCCACCCTCATGATTTTTCCACTCTTTACCAGGCTATAGCTATCTCGCTCGTTAACATATTGCCGATAGGACGTCACAATGGAATTAGTCCGACGATCGGACGTCCACGTCGTGGCCACGACGTCGATCGACGTTACGCCGGCGTATGAATATGAGTACGAGCGTGGGCTCGCGCGCCGGGGGGGTTATGCGCGTGTAACCCCGCCGCCACGGTGAGTGTCGCCGCGTGTTTATGCTCCCCCGCGCTGTCGCACGCGCCGCGTCGACAGACGTCTCTTCTCTCTCTATGACTCTTCCTTGTGTATGTAATAAGGCCTTACGCACAGGTATAACGTTATCTCCACTGCTTTCGGAGTCGCCTACTGCAGTGTCTCTTGTCCCCCTCTTATCAGTCGGCCAAGACCACGGCCGAACGGGAGAGGGACACGCGCCTGTGCCAACTGACTTTTTTACTCGTTTTCGTTTAACCATGCCTACTTTCTCTCTTTCTCTCTGTCTTTCTGTCTTTTTCACGCTCTCCGTGACTTTCGTGTGCTGCTCCCTCCCGTGGTCTTTTCCCTCTTTCCCTGGCCCCACTCTCTGGCACCAGGATCTATTTTTTTTCACGTTAACCGGAGAATACGGGTTTAGTCTTGTTAATGTTATCTAGCAGTTGAACAAGTGTGCTCACTCAAAGTGGTAATGAGGCTGCCCGCTGCAGTTCGTAGTACGTTTTTCTATTTGTCAAGTTGTTACTTAGTTTTACTCTATCGCTGGTTTTCATGATTAATAAGCCATTGTCCTGATTGAGTTCAAGAAGTTTTAGTGGAGACTTTCACTTTTGCCCATTTAAAGATTAGTGTTGCTCTCTTTCTATTCTCGTGCAGACTTGTCCTCTTTTTTATCGTTTATGTGTTAGTGTTTGCTGAGTAGTTTAATTACTTTTAATTTTTTAATTTTTCATATTTTTTATTCATGAATGTAGAATAAAAATGAAACTTTGTATGTTTAACAGCTGTGAAGTTGTCACAGCTGTTGAATTGCAGATTCTCCTGTAATTTTTAACCTCTTTTCGTTTTAACTTTCAATTGCCTTGACATCATTTGCCTATGTGTGTGTTTTTGCATTTGAATATGTTAGTTGATTGTATCAAGAAAATGCAGAAATCCTTGAAATATTTGTTAAATATTATAGTAACTTTTTCGTTTTTTGTTTGTTTTATAATTTTATAAAATGATAAGTAGGAAATGAGATATACATATGGAATGCCAGTAGAAAACATTTTAGTGAATTCAAATTCAATTGGTTATACATGTTTTGAAACAATTTTAATTTCTGTGATATATATTAATTTATTTTGAATATTATAAATAGATACTGACACGCCAACCGTTCCACCTGATCCGGTTGTGTCGAGGGATGAGGAACCTCCTGCTGGCGGAGGAGCACCACCTCCTAACAATTCAAACACTGGATCCGTGAATGCAAGTCCTGAGCATCAACCTGCAGATTCTTGGGAAGAAGCAGCAGTGGACGGAGACCCCCTTTTAACTCCTGAAAATGAAGAGGTAAAAGCCCATAATAAGTTCTTACATAACATATGCCAAGTTGGTACTTGTGGCATTGTAATGTAAATAATTCTACGTTTACATGAAATCATGTCTAAAACAATCGTAAACCTTGTTTAAAAAATTAAATAGGTTTATTTAAATTTAATTATTAACAAATTCTTGTTAATTAAAAATTATAATACTTTTTAATTGCATAACGTTTTATGGTTTGTCAAAAGAATATGTTAATATTTTTCAAATATTTTAGGCTGAAGGTGAAGTTGAAGAAGATGAGGAAATGGTCGTTAAGGTGCCAAAGAAGAAAGTTGTTAAAGTTGCAGAAGACACAAAAAGCAAAAAAGAGCATGTAAATGTTGTTTTCATTGGTCACGTAGGCAAGTAACATATACTCTTATAATTTGGAAGAATCTGCAATTAACTTTATTACAATGAAATTTGATTCTTATCCCTAATAGCCAAATTGTTAAAAATATCAATAAATTTTCATAAATTAAACTTAACAACATTAAAATTAATGCAAATTATGATTAAAGTAGTAATAATATGATTTTAATGAACTATTTCATTTTCCCCTAAACTTTTAATAGTTCTGTTTCCACACTGTTAGAAAACATTGTGTATATTTTGAAACGCAAAATGTAAACATAGTATATCTATATATATGGAAGTTTTCTTACAGTGCATAAGACTATAATACTCGTCGTTTAAGGTTGACAGATGTAGTAATTATATTTATTTATTTGCATAGACGCTGGAAAATCAACCATTGGTGGTCAAATCATGGCCCTCACGGGGATGGTGGACAAGCGAACGCTCGAAAAGTACGAGAGAGAAGCTAAAGAGCGAAGTAGGGAAACATGGTACTTAAGCTGGGCTTTAGATACCAATCAGGAGGAGCGTGAAAAGGGCAAGACCGTGGAGGTCGGCCGAGCGTACTTCGAGACCGAAAGAAAACACTTCACAATACTTGACGCGCCAGGACACAAAAGCTTCGTGCCGAACATGATCGGTGGCGCAGCTCAGGCTGACCTCGCCGTTCTCGTCATCTCGGCGAGAAAGGGAGAGTTCGAGACTGGTTTCGACAGAGGCGGACAAACGAGAGAGCACGCTATGCTCGCCAAGACTGCAGGTGTCAAGCATCTGGTTGTGCTAGTTAATAAGATGGACGATCCTACCGTGGAATGGGACGAAGCAAGATACAACGAATGCAGGTAATTTGAAGTTTTATTTCATTGGTATTTTTACAAAGAGATAAGAAAAGCATTAGATAAATAACTTTTTTTATCTTATAACGTATTCCATGTAAAATAGTCTTGCTACATGTTTTCCTACATTTGAAATGTATATGTTTTCAATTGTCTTTACACATTATGTAATATACCATTCTGAGTTTCCTTTTAACGCTACCTTGGAATTTTCAAATCCACGTACAGCATACAAATGATTTTACTAATTTTAATGAAAAAAAAACTGTTTTTTTATTTATTTATTTCATCACAAGTTCAGTGTTTTAATCTAATATTTATTCTATTCTTTCAGAGATAAAATTTTGCCATATCTTCGTAAACTAGGATTTAATCCAGCAAAAGATCTCACATTTATGCCTGTATCAGGACAGCTTGGCATTGGTTTGAAAGATGGAATACCTGAGAGTTTATGCAACTGGTATAAAGGTCCACCTTTCATACCTTTTATTGATTCTCTTCCTTCTCTCAATCGTAAGAGTAACGGTCCATTCATTATGCCTATTGTTGACAAATATAAGGATATGGGAACAGTTGTCATGGGCAAAGTAGAAGCTGGTGAAGCTAAAAAAGGACATTCACTTCTTGTGATGCCAAACAGGGTAATTATTAATTATAAACTAAATTGAATATAAAAAAAAAAAAAAAATTATAAACTAACAAAATTTTTAACTTCTTCTTTGAAACAATTTAAAATATTTTTCAATTCATTTATGTTATTTTTTGTTTATTTTTTTCTATTTACTTTAAAGTATTTATGTTAGAAAAACAGAATGAGCATAATATTAATGTTTTCACTTTGTATTAAAGACTGCAGTCGTGGTAGATCAGCTATGGTCTGATGATGAAGAAGTCACATCTGTAGGTCCTGGTGAAAATGTTAAAATCAAACTTAAGGGTATTGAAGAAGAAGATGTCAGCCCTGGCTTTGTACTTTGCGACAGCAACAATCCCATAAAGACCGGCAAAGTTTTTGATGCTCAAGTCGTCATTTTGGAACACAAGAGCATTATCTGTGCTGGTTACAGTGCCGTGATGCACATACATTGTGCCGCGGAAGAAGTAACAGTAAAGACACTGATTTGTTTAGTAGACAAGAAAACTGGTGATAAGAGTAAAACGCGACCGAGGTTCGTGAAACAAGATCAAGTAGCAATTATGAGAATCGAATGTGCTGGAGTTATATGCCTTGAAAGATTCAAACTATTTCCTCAGATGGGTAGATTCACCCTTAGGGACGAAAGTAAGTTTAACATTTTACAAAATTTCTGTTTTTAACTGTATTAAAACTTTATTGTGTATCAAAATTCACACAACTTCCTTTTTATAAAGAATTCAAGTTTACTTCTAAAGTGAAAATGCTATAATTAAATTACTACGTATTAAACCGGATTTAATTTAAACTGTAGCAAAAATATGGAAAATCTTGCTAAATAATATAGTAACTGAATTCATTGTTTGAGTAAATATAAAAAATTTTATTTTATTTAAGTGTATAGTCGAGTACTTTTGCATAATTTAAAAAATAAAATTAACGTTAAATTAAATGATATATTATTACAGTTAGGTTACAAGGACAACTATTTAATCATACATATTTTTATTGTTACAGATAAAACAATTGCCATTGGCAAGGTGCTGAAGGTAGTTGAGTAATTTACTCACGGTCGACTACCGCGAAGAACACTTACAGTGTAACGAAAATGTGAAAGCAACGATAGGAAGCCGAACACTTGATACATTAAAAAAGAAAGAAATTAAGCAACTGTCACGTCGATTACTCGTGAAACACTAACATATGTACACATACACTGTCGCGTACGCACTTACACTCGACACCAATTTATACCTTACTGATGAGATTTTTGGATCAGAGTAAGCAAAGAGGTATATGCGAATTATATATATATTATATATATACGAAGAAAATATATAAAAAGCCGAAATCCAAGCCACTTTTAATCGCATCAAATAAAAAAAAATAACGACGATTGAAGGCTGCATGGTTTTCCTGAGAAACAAGAACATTTTGAGCGTTGAGTGATATTTCTTGTAAAGGGATATTAATACCTAATGGTAAATTAGTAACAAAGTTTTTTCAATAACGTGGAGACGATATTTTTGTTTTCCAGAGTTTCGCAGACTAAACGAGAAAAGATAATATCGATAAAAACATTATTCTAAGGGATTATATTAATATTAATTATTATTGATTATCATGAATTTGGTGGGTAAGAAAGCGAGGTTACTCGAATAAACTAGCTAATATTACACGCAATTTATAAACTGAATTATTTTTATTATATTATTATCATTATTATTATTAATTATTATTATTGTACTGTTTCTTATTTTATTGTCATTAAAAACAAATATGAGAAAAATCTATCTTTATTTTGTTTTTAATTTATATAATTGATAAATTTTTGGCCTTTCATTCGTGTTAAAAAAAGTTTTTACAATCAATTGTAAGAAGACTTAATGCTCACTGATAATAACAAAATATTGAAAAGTGCATATAAAGCAGCAAAACAAGAAAACGGTACTAAGTTTCGATTCAGATTGCAAAGTGATAGTCTTTTAAGTCTCAGCGAGAGTTTTTGTTTTAGCGGAAGTTCGAACAGGCTTGTTATATATCATGCGTATGTTGTCAGTGTAAAACGTTTAACTATTGCTATTTGTTATTACGCGTGCGGCTAGGAGAGTTTTGTTTAACAAAGAAAAGTGCATTTTTAACAACAAACGGATCAAACGATTATGCAAGGGTTTTTATCTAAATACCATTGGAAACTCGTTTTCTTCTTATTCCAGCAATGTTAAAAAATAACTTATAAGTAGAGGTAGTAGTTGTAGTCATAGTGAAACTATGACTTTTTTAAGACGTGCTTTTTAAACATTTTTGCTTGATACCGCTTTTTTACTAAAATAACCCATTTGGATCTAATTTTACCGAAACATGTTGCATTACTCGATATCGACGGTGAAAATAATCTTTCACAAGATTAACATTGTTAAAAATAACGAGAAAACGAATACATTTTTCGATTCGGATTAAAACCTTTGCGTTTATGATCACCACACCAATGCTGATCACAAAATATAAAATTCTCTGCTCGTTCGAATATTTTAGAATGTGATGATGGATAAAGAAAAAAAGAAGAAAAATAATGAATAAAAAAATGAGAATATAAATAGTAATCTGGAAATATTTGTAAAGTATGTGGATCGGATTACGAGCCCATTGTTATTATTAAATATTATTAATTGAACTAATATTAGTTGATACAATTGTGAACTACCAATAATGCTAAAGTATAAAGTACAGTAGGGTGCGATGGTGAGCAACTTAAAATAAAAAGAAAAAATGTTTAATGGTGGAAAAATGGAATAAGAAGTAGATTTCCAAGAGGCTTAGCATGCACCGCAATCTGAGGTCACATGCATATTTTTATATATATAATTGCGCCAACAGTCAAGTCATTCAATTCAATCAACTTATTTCACTCTTCAAATACCTACACTTCGTCGATTGTACAGATGTGTTTTTCCATCAGGGCTGCATCATCCTGATTATACTTCGTCGATTGTACAGATGTCTTTTTCCATCGTGGCTGCATCATCCTGATGAATGATAATATGTCGTCATTGAAGCAAAGTAAATTCTAACGAATGTAACGAGGTTGAAGATTTATAAACTTACTACGAATTTTCGCATCTACCGTTTTGTATTATTTTCTTAATTTCCAAAAAAAAAATGTAAAACTACTCTAAGCAAATTCAAGTAATGTAACGAATGGTGTCCTTAAAAAAATGTCAGCTTCCACTATATCGGTTAACACTTCTTTCTATATAAGAGCAAAGTTTATCATTTTTAAGAGAACAAAATATGTGTCCCTTTGAAAAAAAAAAATATATTGTAAAATGCGATTTTTACGAAAACAACAAGAACAATACATTACTACATGGTACAGAGAATCCTGAGAAAATTGTCATACACATTGTCGCAAATCATATAGCTGTCAGGCTGCCTCGTCTATCATTGTTTCATATGCTAAAAAAAGCTTTTAAATGCATTTTAATCCTGTAAATAAAAGAGATATTTTATAGCAGGAAACTTATAAAATTTTTTAATTTTCTTGTATTTTATTTTCAATATAATATGTATAGTCATGTGTGTAATGTTGTAACCTTTAACACGTGATCGAGGCAACCTTACATGCATTATTATAATAATTGTATCCACAATGATCGTCTTTTTCAGAAAAAAGAAAATCTATTCAGGATCCATGATAATGAAGAAAGTGACGTTATGAATGAAATAAGGAACGGAATGAATTTATGTCGCACGCATGTACGACATTTTCTTGACAGAATTGAGAGAAAAAAAATACAAAATTTGGATGACATTTTCATATTATGAATAAATGATGTACGATAAAAAATTGTTCGATATTGAAAATTATTATTTTATTTTGATTAGTCAAGTTAATTTAAAAAATATAATTTACAAAGTAAGTACTTATAGAATAATATGAGAATTTTTTCATAAACTATTTTTTTAATAACGATGAAATTAGATTGTTTTTAGTTACTTTATGAGTTTTGGAATGACATAAGTTATTAGCTTTTATTGTATTGATTTATTTTTTTTTTCAATATTATACGGAATACATATTATTTATTCCAGTTTGTCAGAAATGTGTTTTTTTTAGTCAGTAACATATTTAAGAGGTCTAGAGAAACACAAAAATATAGATATCGAATTCCTCACATTTAGTCTCAAATTGCAAATAATAACTTAATATTATTCTAAAATTGAAAATTTTCACATGCTATTATTAATTTATAAACAAAAATTTTTCTTTTGTTTACTGTCTTAAAAAATTAAAATCTAGTACTTTTAAAATTACTCTTTTCAAAATTTTTCTATATTTTTTTTTATTATTTTTATATGAAGTACTTTAATTATCATTTTTTTCTAGTAATTGTATTTATAAGCTCTATTCTTATTAGTTTGTGGTATTTCTTTGTCTTCATTTATGTAAGTATGTATATATATTATGGGAAACATTAATTTTTATAATTTGAAATTTACAAGATTTTAGTTCAAATAAAATTTTTATAAATATTATGAAAGATGTATAAACAAATGGTTATAGGTAAACGTATTAGGATATTCATAAGTATTTGTTTTAAGGACTAGAATTTTTCGAAGCTATATTGATAAACAAGTTTTTTGTGATTGACTTTATATATATATATATATATATATATATATATATATAGATATATGGTATGTTTATGATATAGTTTTGGGCAGGTTAATCACGAGTCGAGTTCA
>JAYJLV010000056.1:482006-512597 GCA_036873485.1 Torymus texanus
AGAGAGAGAGAGAGAGAGAGAGAGAGAGAGAGAGAGAGAGAGAGAGAGAGAGAGAGAGAGAGAGAGAGAGAGTCGTTTAATTACATTAGCCCGCCGGGTGCTTTAACCCTTCGGCCAGTTCCTTTCATCTCGTATCTGAGCGCACGCACGTTCGCGTTATAGAAGCGTCGCGTATTATACTTATACACAGCGTGTCTGCCCGTAGCGGGATGTAGCTACTGCGATGCTATACTATATACAGAATATACATGTATAGAGAGTATTTTGCTCTCGGAGAATTTTCTTTATTGGGACGACAACGGCGGCGACGATGATGCTACGTACTGGTGCTTTTGCTGTTGCTTTCTCTGTATAAGTTTGCTTTTGTTTTCGTCGACGAGCTGGATGTTGAGGTTCCTTTGCTATACGTATAGCAAGGATTACCCGATGGCAGAGTGTACGAGTGGATAGGAGAGGGAGAGGAGATTTTTACGCAGCTTGTTCTTTTGTGGATTGTGGCACGCGGGTATATTTTTCCCTTGCGTGGAATTGGATTGGTATGTTTAATGTATATGGTGTATATATGACATGATAAAGGGTCACCCGACCGATGGTAGCAGAACGTCGGCGCTACTGGATTATTTGTTATACTGCTGCGACTGGCTTTTGAGACTATGTTGCAAAGGAATTATATTGTCGTGGTGTCTTTTTTTGTTGCGGAAAATGTTATTGTTAGGAGATGGCAGTTTTGTTAATAATTAATCAAGTAGTGTTTTTATAATGTAATATTGTATTCCAGGAAATATTCTGTTTTAATATGACTAAAAGATTTGTCTTCACTTCAATTTCGTTAGGGTCGCAATAAAATTTAATTAGGTCTTTTATTGTCCTTGGATTAAATGAGGGAATTCCTGATTCATATGTATTTCCGTATTTATAAATTATAAGTTAAAATTAAGTAGATCTAGATTACTCGGTTAGGAAATGATGTCACTGGAAAGACAAATTGCAAATGGCCACTTTATCTTAGAATTGTCGACAAAGGTTAAATTAAATGTAACGAAGTGGATTTTCCCAATTATCTCTTAAAAGAGTATTTTAAAAATAGAATTTGTGGGAAAATTTAATGGACTGTAAAATGGTTACATGTATAGGAAGAAATATCGTGCAGAAAGTTAATTTTTTTTACAAAAGTCAGTGTCCCAACTGTAAAGATTTAATTTTTCAAATTGATGGATTTTTTTGTACTTTATTATTGCAATAAAATCCATGATTGATTTCCGAATAAACCAATTAGACTGCACCTCGTGTGAATCGTAAAACCAATCAGCGTCAACTCAATAAACGAAAACGCCGGATAACTGTGCCATACCAAATGCAATTTCAATAGCAAATAACTTATTCATTGTCGTTTCTTTTTTCTGCCATCGGAGTTCAAGAGGCGCAGAAAAAAAGCTTCGCACGTGGGGGATAAAAAAGAGAGATAAAAAAAAATATCTAATATCCGGTGTGCCATTGCGCGCACTATACTGCTATATATACCGTCGAGCTTATATTAAAGGCCGCGGAAAATTGCATGAAAGCGTCGTTTGAAAATTAAGACTCCAAAGATCTCTTGCTCTATGTATACGCGGGCGCCAAGTGAACGTCTGGCTTTCTTCTTTTTTCTCTCTTTCGCTCTCTCTCTCTCTCTCTCTCTCGCGGCGACTTATTCTATACCGCGCCCGTGAAAACAGCTCTAGAAAAACCCTCTATAGCAGCAGTAGTAGTAGCAGCAGCAGCAGCAGCAGCCGCAGACCAAAGAAGAAAGAGTGAAAGAGAAAGAGGAAGAGGGGAGAGTTAGTTAGCGCATCGAAAAGCGGTCGAGCTCTGATGGTAAAAGGAAAAAGCTGTCTCTTCTTCGCTCGTATTACGCAGCGGAGAAAGAGAAAAGGAGAGCGAGCTACGCGCACTGTGTGTATGTGTGTGTTTGTATGTGTATATATTTTCTACGCTATGGATAGATCGATAAACGGGACCATTTTCACAGCGTGTGGCGCAGAAAATAAAATGAAATTTACCGATGAAAATTGCTTGGTGGCGAGGTTCCTAGTGGATTAGCTTTCAGGACTTTTACGAAATTGGAATTTTATTTTTTTGTTATTCAATTATTTTCTATACTATTTGATCCTTTTTGCTTCCTCGTAGATGAAGCTTTGTGACAGTAAATGAAGAATCATCGATCTATGTATATCTATGAGTATATACGGATCTTTGTAAAATATATTATTAGAATAAACAAATTTGTTTCATATTCGAGCTATTTTTGTCCCATGCAACACTATTATGTTTCAGTTGTTCAATAACTTGATAGAATTTGAAAAATTATACATTTTAAATTAATATTGACATAGTCTGAATATTGATTTACGGTTATATAATTAATATAATAGTAAATAAATGTTTCTAGTTAACAATAAACTAAGTTCTTCTGTAAATTATAAGTAAATATTTTATTCTTCTATTTGAAAGATTTATAAGTGGATATCCAAAGAACGACCCGATATCGTAAGTATAATAATTCTTGTCCATTAAAATTTCCTGTATAAACTAATCAATATCTGTGGCTTCCCGGAATAACCGAATAAATCCTCTTTTCGAGTTTCCGAGAAAAACGGGTTTTAATGTTCAAACTTATATGTATGATCGGAAGAAACAAGATGAGTCGCGATACTTGACTAGTGAATTAAGACATTTAAAACACATATTTACACGTTGGTTTCAACAGATTATACATTTTCTGACGCTTTCAAAACGAGTAAGAACTAAAAAAAGTATGGACTTATCTGGTTATTCCGGGAACTGTGGACTTATATGATCGTGTGGTTCGCCTTTATTTTAAAGCGTATTCTTTAATTTAATTATCAATCGGGTCAATAAATTACAAAATTAGCAATTGTTCAATGAATTCTTATAATTTATTCAAGAAATTTCTATTTTTGTGACATTTCTATTAAATTTACGGCCATTTGTATTGTATTTGTATTGTATACTAATATTGTAAAATTTACTTTACACCATAATAGTTGCGTGTCACTCCTCGCTCTTCATTATATAATAATAAATATGAAAAATCTACGTTTTCGTAAAATTTCAAAGCGATTACCCTTTTTACACCATACTATGGCTATTTTTTAAACAAAAATATACTACTTTTATTGTGAAATCATTTTTACGTTAATACGTAATATTTAATGGAATTATAGAAAATTAAATTGAAAACAGAATTCCAATGATTTGACAGTGTATTTTTTCACATTTTCTATGTGTTTGCAACTATTTTGAACTGTACGTTTATGATTTTAGTTTCACAAATTAGAAATATAATATAACGTGAAACATAATATGAAAAAAAGCTCAAAAACAGTGAAAAAAGAAAATGAAGAGACACTTTGATGTATACTTGAAGAGAAGTAACTTACAAGCTCAGTTGTTCATTATAACATGCTCACTGAATGAAGACGGACAACAAAGCCTCTTTTTTCCCTTTTTTCTTCCAACTGGAAACTCAATACTCGTTCGGTATGCGCACTGAAATATTTCTAGAAAAAGAGCTACAACTCATGTAGAGGGTAAGAGAAAGAAAAAAAAGTGAGAGAAGAGAGAAATGGCTCGAAAATTCGCCGAGGCAAGTGCGCACGTATATATGTATATACATATATATGCGATAAGGCGAGCGTGTAATGGAAATGCACGCGCGTGCGACAGTGCGCGAAAACTTTCAGTCAGTTGCCTTTTACCACGCGCCGATTGTAAAAGTTCGCACGCATTCCGTTCTGTCATTCTTCGCGCTCTTAAAGGGGCTTTATCTTTGAAATTTCCGAGGTTTCGCGGACGGACTTGCCTGTTGTACGTCAGCACAGTTGTTCATGGAACTGAAGAAAGTTTGCAATTTGTATACGCACATTTCCACGCTTATAATCTTTCTCTTTTTTTGTTTGTTTAAATAAACCATGAAGATAATTAATAAAATCTTGGAGCCAGAAATTATAATGAGCAATTAGAAGATGCGTTTTCCTTTTGAAGGTGCTCTCTTTTAATTAAGACGAGATTATTCCATAAAAGCGAAGGCCCCCCGGACGCGACGTTTTTGCCACGCCTATATTACAAACCTTTGTGTTGAATTTCATTACTTAATATGACATGCTGGTTTATCATCGCAGACCATCAGGACATCAACTATGGAGTACGGAAGGTTCCGTCACTGTCTCTCTATCTCTCCCTTTCTTTCTCTCACTTTTCCTTCCTCTTTGCTCCTTTCAACTTGATCCTCTCACTCGCAATAAAAAGACGAGCGCGAGCGCGTAAGTAAAGCAAACGAGTATTAAACTACACGCATACAATGTTTGCAGGGAAGCGTGCACACCTCAGTTGAAAGAAATGAAAGTCTGTGGCACATTTTTAGCCCAAGCGAGGAATGGAAACAGCCTTCCTGGAATATCTCTCTCTCTCTCTCTTACTCTTGCTCGCGGTTTAACAGTCGTACAAAGAAGGCGCCGAGCTATGCATATACACACATACACACACGTGTATTAGTCTCCGTGGAAACTACAAGCAAATGTAGAGTGGAGTATAACGTACATATAGTGAGCAGGCAAATATATGTATATACCAATGCAGGCGGCCGCTGGAAAAAACAATCTCCGCGCTGTACGAGAGGGAAAAGTGAACTTTGCGAGTGTGAGAGCGCGCGCGCACGCTTTTACAGGCTTCTTTGCCACCTGACTTCCGTCGCCGCTGCAGGCGCATAATTATTCATATTTTTTCGAGTTTTCCGAGTTGCGCGCGTAAGTGCCTCTCTTTCACCCGCACGCCGACATTGTCTGTGTGCGTCGACCCAGCATCTCGTGCTCTGTTTTCATTTTTCCGTTTTTCACTTTTTATATACCGTTTTCTTTTTGATAGGATTACGAAATTAGCTAAGTAATTTTAAATATATTCACTGGGTGGAATGTCGTTGACTACGGTTCGTATTAGGTAAAGGAATGGTAGAGGTTGAAGGAAATTTACATGGCTATTTACGTTTTCAAGATTTACATGATGGAGAAGTTTATGTTCTTTCCAATTGTTGATTCGATTATAACAAAAGCCAAACTCAGTGGCTATGCAACTATTGAAAAGTAAGATGCTATAAAATAATGGAATATTTTTATAAAGTTTTTCATATATTTTATAAGACGTAGAGTAATTATAAGTGAGAAGGAATTTTTACAGGAGCGACGGTAATTGATATTGTTGCAAGTATATAACCTCTATGTGACTTTGTAAAGACGTATTGAATGTTATAAGAGTAAAATAAAAAGAAACAACGAAGGGTACGTTTTTGCCGTAATATATATGTGGAATTCTACGGAAAGTTTCCCATAAAATGGCACGCCTAATTATTTTCTTGTTCTATGGGTGATAGAAGAGACGAGAAAAATTTGGAACGAAAGAAAACGACCTGGTGAAACTCTTTTATCGTCATAAATCAATTTTTCTTATGGGAATTTATCATGGGGAAAAATGGACGAAAAGTAGGCACCAATCATCAACCAATCAAAGCAATTAAAGTAGAAGTGCCTCCGTTTTTTTCGTCGTTTTTACGACAATTTTAGGGGAAACTTTCTGTAGAATTCCACATATAGCTATATAAAAAAATTAAAAATATAAACTTAGCAAAAGATAAATATGACAAAGGAAGAAAAAGATTTAAATTAAGTTAATAATAATAAAAATTAGTAAATTGTTACATAATATAATATTTAATAAAAATATTTAATATTATAATTTACAAGTCCATGATAACTAGTATGGCTGCTAAACTGATGTTAAGTTTATATTAATAATTGATACAATTTTGATCCAGGTATCAATGTACAATGGACGAATACAGTTAACCTCTAGCCTACAGGGACTGTTCTCATTCTGCATTGGTGGCCTGTGGCTTTTTAGTTTCTTTCAAACTTTTATGCGGCTGTATTATTATTCTTTTAAGCACTCTGATATTTTTAGGCATGACCGCTTCTCCGGAGAGCCTTATAATTTCACCAGAGCGAAAATTCTCTGACTTCCAAAACTAATAATTTAATACCTAAAAAGTACTTCCCACCCAAAATGAGTGCGTTTTAAGCGTTCTCTGCGATGTATGTGTCTGTACGCCCGTATGTAGTAGTAATTTCTCGATTATCTTAGTGAAAAATAAACAGATTCCAACGAATTTTTAACCGCATGTTTGTCTTATTGTAAGTAGCGGATGGTTCTATATTGGGCCGGTATGGTTGCGAATTATAAAAACGCGAGAGCAAATAAAAATTGAAAAACAAAAACGATTTTTGAACACAATTCCAACAAAATTGATTTTAAATTAAAAAACCGCAAGTGCATCTGCTGAATAAGAAGTTCGCAATATTATATGAGGCTGTCTTTGTAGAGTTTTAGAAGTTACAGTTTAGGCCATTTTCTGAAAGAGTAAATGACATAGATGTCTTCCATAAGATTGGTCATCGTATTGAAGAAGTTTTAGTAGAAACTTAGATTTATTTTTATCAGTGTCTTAAAAAACGGAATTTTCTCAACTTTTCAGAAAACTATACGAATTTAAAAAAAGAAGTGGTAAATATTATCCTTCCTTAGTTGTTAATTCGTAAACAGTTTGTTATTAACATTCTTTTGAAATACTTAACGCTGAAAGATCCTCTGTGTTTGCAGTCTAATTAGAAGTAAATTTTTTATTTTGTTCATAATTAACTTGTAATACATTGTTACGTGTGGATAAACGAACGAATATAAAAGAACTAAATAAGCAAAGCGCCCGATTAAAATATGACGCCGATTAGTAGAAAACCAAACAGTGGCGGCGGTGGCTGAGTGGTCAGAGTGTCTGATTTGCAAATCGATGAACTCGGTTCAAGCCCGAGTCCCGTCACTTTTTATTAAATTATTTACGAGGCCTCACTCGTAACAACATTAATAATAAAAATTGATAAAAACATAAGATAAAAACAGTAGCTAAAGATTTACAAATAGATTTTTATGAATATTTCTCAGAATTTCTATCAACAATTATTGATTTGCTACAAATAAAAGGTGCTGAGCAATTGAAACATACTTTCACAATATTGGCTTACTTGTTACTTTATAAGTCAACAATTGATAATACCAATGTAAAGAAAAGTGGCACACATGCAATCCATTGGAGAATAGGAAGAAAGAGAAAACAAGGCTTTTATTTCATTATTTGTAGCTACAAAGTGAAAATTCACCACATCTGGTCACATATGGGTTGTGCTCACCATTGATTGGCTGGACATGATCTCTCTAACGCCATATAATTCGGAATAAAGCATTTTGTGCAGTGAAGAATACGTCTAAAATGCAGTTGTTTATGGGAGAAAGCATATGGAGGTAAAGAGGTCTAATGCATTTCCTAAAATATGACTTACTGTTTTAACTTTCGATACGAACACGTGACTATGAATTGAGTTATGCTAACGTAAAGAGTATAAATTGTTTCCTAACTACGGTGTAGTGCTCAAACGTGCGCGCATAATTGTAATTTTCTCTTTCTTGCAAGTCCATAGCAGCTTATCACTTATAATTCTAATTTGGCAAAAGGGTTGCTGGTGCGTTACATCCTACTCAATACATATTTCATTGCGCCGCGATCCGCTTTTGGGTGGTATTCTTTCTTACTTCTATTCACTCGTTATGCTTTAGCACCGCAGAACTGATTGCTTATATTTAAGAATACTACACGATACTTTGTCTAGAAAAAATAAAAATTTTGAAACGATAAAAGCGTACACATATTTTTTGAATTACCTAATCACTTTATTACAACTGCAGTATTCACTAACAATATCATTAACTTGTGCTATATATTTTTTGCAACAATGTATTGGCAGAGTATGAATGTAGCATAGGTATAGAAGTGTTTTGAAGAAGTTTTTGAAAATTATAAATGTTTGAAAGTAAATGATGTGTGTTGATTAATTATAACTGATTAATATTACGATATATTTTGATTTTATAAATACTTCTATAAATATGATGTTTAAAGTTTGGACTTTATATAGTCATAAAGTTTCAATTTGAAACAAAAGTATTGACAGAACGTGAAAGTCCATACATTAAGTTCTACTCTTTTTACTAATTCGATGAAAAATACGACTAAACTGATTGAGTATGCACTTATTAAAATGTAAAAAGCATACCGCAATTCAAAAATTGAAGTTTTATGAAAATGGTTGATATTTGGCGTCTTATAAGCTGCTTTTGCTCTTTCGTTCAACTGAATAATTATGCCATTTTCGATTAATTTTACATAAATTTTTACGAACTTATAAAACAATGGCGAATCATCACGAAAAAGTATTACATCGTATCTATCGAAGAGTAGGTCTTGTGAAATACGCATTTCATTACTTTCATATAAAACGTATTTACACATTGAGCAGTGCTCCACGCAAGCAACTTTATCATCAGTTTTCATTAATTTCAAGCATTCTGATAAGTAATTAAAATAATTACTGCTATTTCGAAGAGCATCTGTATCACTGTAATATAGCTGAATATACGGTCTTTGGTAAATTTTATAGCCATGAGGAAGTAGATCTGATGCGGTAGTTAGATTAACTGACTCTACTAATACAGTTGTAAGTATTGCACTCAAATGACTTTGCAAAACAATATTCAAAATGAGAAAAGTTAAAACAAATAGCGTCACAATTATTCTGCCCAGCTTATATTTTGATTTGCAAATCATAGAAACCGCAAACACTGCACGAATTACGTCCATTGTTACTGTTCCGTAACTCCTTTCCAGTATGCGCACGAAAATGCAGATAATTAAGACGATGAATATCAAAAAGACTATTTGTACGTTCAAAGGAAAAACTTTGGCTAGTTGTTGAAGAATCGGTATTGATATTTTCTTCGTGATGATACATAAGCCCGATTGTACATTTGTATACAGCTCATTTTTCCAAAAACCACGTTCGTGGTCGTAAACTGCTCTAGCTTCATATTTTCCTCCAAGGACGTCGTTTACTATTCCAAATGCTATACCGTCTGTATTAATTCCACCACCATAATTTATTTCAGAGTATTCTTCAAATGTGTAATTTACTCCCATCCAATTTAAGATCATTGTCATGTGTTGTCGAGCAGTTTTGAAAATTTCCATTTGAAATACGTTATTGCTATATTCATCAGTGATATTGTATACATAATCTGATATGGCAAATTTTAGAGGATAGTTGGTCAAATTTTTACTTTTATCAAACCAAATATCATTACATATTTTTTGTGTAGACGATTGATAAAATGAGTTTTCTATTAAAAAACAACCAAGTAACTTAGTATCTTATAACTTTTATAGTGTAGCAATATAAAAATTTTCTTACCTGACAGGCTGTAGGTATTAATAAATAATGTTAACGGAAATCCATTTACTTGTATATAACTGGCAGTTGGCGTCCAAAAATATGGTGCGTGGACTGAGTAAGGATTGAACGTATATAAAAGTACTCCAAGTTTTAGATCATGACAAAGAAATACAGCAGATAATATATTAAACTCCCATATTTTTTTTAGAAAAAAATCTGCAGATTTACAACTGTTGACCGTTTGTGTGTTCTTGATAAAGAAGTGACCACGATTATTCCACCAAACGGAACTTCTTAGTTTATGCAAAACGAACTCGAATGATTCGATATTGAACTCTTCAATGATAATCCTATTTAAGGGTAATAAGTTATCGTATGTATTAGTTGAGTAGCGTTTTATACTACTTTTAAATTCTACAATATTATCTTCATTTGTCAAGTTAAATAAAATTACAGGCATAGCTTTTAATTTAGTGAAAAAATTGGTGTGAATACTTGAATTACTAAAGATTATGACGACGTCATTTATATCGGAAAAACAGCGATCGAATATGGCTATCTAGAAAAAAGAAAACGAATTACACTATATATTTCATTTATATTTTATTCGATAAAGTTTTTAAATAACTTATTACCTGTAAAATATTGGCCACATTTTCAATGGATTTATTATTAATTTCCGTTTTCGTGAATGCATTACGGCTTACCGAAAGTTTGACAAAGAATATGTATAATATATATATGATATACTTGTTTATGGGTTTCATTATTTTTCTGAATATGAGTACTTATAATTAAAAATATGTAAAGTGTGATGTAACATTTTCTATATTTTATTTATTCATATTTTAAAAAGATTTAATTGTTATTCAGTGTATTTTTTTTCAATGTTCTTTGCTTTGTAAGTATTTTAGTTTTGATTTTAATGTTGTATTAATGTAACCTATAACAATTTTTTAAATAAATTAACTAATCTTAGTTTACTACAAAGATATTTATTTCTGAGTTCCAACTCATAGACGTAATAAATTTTTCATTTTTTTTTCAGTAAAGTATTATTTCTTTTATTGAAAATTACTTGGAAAATTAATTCACTCAGTATTGCAGCCCTCACCTTTATAATGAATATATTACTTACATTGTTATTTAAATCCTAAAATATTTTGAAAGGGAAAAGTGAGGTTATTTTAAACGTATTTAAAGTATTCTATTTTCTAACAGAATCAGATTTTATATCAGGAAAGCGGCCTTTCCAAGCGACCCCATAGATCGTTTCATCGTACTATAATAACAATTAAATCACCATTATACTTACGGAATTATAAAAAACACATGTTTCTATCAATTGATAAAAAGAGATTGATAAATGACGTCAACATGAAAGACACCAGTCATAATGATATATTAATTACAAAACCGCTGAATCCCCCTAAAACTATTGTACAATAAAAAATGTATATATAACGCCGTAAATATCTTCGTTGAAAAGTAAACTAAAAAATATATAAAATGCATGAAAAAGAAAAAAAATCAAGTAGCGCGTGTTGCGCTTAACCTTTATCATTTTAATTGCATTTTACTAGTACTGGCTATAAAATGGGAACTTTTCTTGTCCAGTTTCTAGCTCCCAATGAAACGCTTTTTCTCCCATTATTTGGCCATTTAATGGATTGAAAAATAGACAGAGTTTTTCGAAGACAAACACAAGCTTGTTCTTGAGTATTTTAAAGGTATTAAAACTGATCATTTTCTTTAGTCTGAAAATGGCTAGCAGAAGGCGTGCTATTATGACAAGGAGTGAGAGAGACAGAATCAGATGGAGAAATAAAAGTTTTGCTGAATTATTCGTAGAATGAGTACAGCAAATGATTTATTAGTTAATGTTATTTATTTATATTTTTATAAGCCATCCAATGATCTTGAATGCTCTTTCTTCAAAGATAAAATTAGTAAGTAAATCAAATACGAATATTTTGTTATTATGTTAATTTAAGAAATGGGCATATAATGGGAAAACATCGTTTCATCCAAGCGATTAATTAGCCAGTTTTACTAGCCATTTTCTAACTTCTTGGCCATTTCAGATAAATGAATTTCTACCAGGGACCGGATTTCAAGAATATGCATAATTTCAAGAATTCCATAAAAAATTCAAAGCTTCCTATTTTATTTTTATTATAATACACAAAAACACTTCGTAACTATATATATATATATATTAGGGGGGTACCCCCCTACTCGCTCCGCTTCTCAACCCAACCCCCAATTAGAATTTTGGTAATATATTTAATTTAATCTAGAGTGTAATATATTAAATTTACTGTAGGTTCCAATTATTTCAAAGAAATATCATTCTTTAATTGAGCATGAAGTTTAATACAGTAGTCTATAAAACGTTAAGAATAGTATATTATGTATCTACGGAGGGAGAAACTTGTCTATTTTGGTTCCGTGGTGCATATACTATTTTTCAACATACCCGGGCCGAAAGTTCCCGTCGATGAGTCGGAAGCCATAATGATACTTTCGGTAAGGGTGTAGTGAAAATAGTGTTTCTGTCTCTATGTCTCGGTGCCTACGTCTCTGTCTCTACGCCTCTGTTTCTACGTCTCTGTCTCTACGTCTCCGACTCCACTTTTTGTTTCTATGTCTATGTCTCTGTTTCTATCTCTACATCTCTGCCTCTACGTCTCAGAATTTTTTAAAGATCCATCTTTAATGAAGGTTATCTCGGTAAAACATCGCCGTGTGAGGCTATCGTTTTCGTACGGGCTCCTTTATAAAAATACTACTTATCACTATTACAGGCAGCCGAAAAATCAGTGTTTTCGACTGTTCCGGACACTTTGCTTTCCAGATCCTTTTGCCGATCGTGCCTTCAGCTGTTTTTGGAACAAAATAAATGAGCATCCCGCTGATCGATACCGCTACTATGCTATATCTGTACCTATACGTTCGGGTAAAAAGTCTCGTAATAAATGATCTGTGAGATGTGCCAGACTCGAGGCTCGCGCGCAGCACTTCGCCTCTCGATGAGCACATATATAACATCTTGATATAGAAAAAAAAGGAAGGATGGCAAAAAAGGGACACCTTTCGGCGGTGCTTCCTTTTCATCATTATCCTCAAAGGAGATGAAAATCTCGCGCGTGGACGATCAATCAGCTCGTACAATTTCGTTCGTTTCTTCTTTACACAGGGAAAAACTGCGAATATTAGTGTGTGTGTGTCCGTGTAAATATAATACACTAGTCTAAGAACGAAGTGATTACTTTATCGTAACTGTCGCTATACTCCTTTGTTAACAACGAAGAAGAGGCTGTATTTTCACAAATAGATTTCATCCACGAAAGGTGCATAGAATCGCACATCAATATTATTTCATTCGCTCGGCAAATAAATAACTTTCCTGGCAAACTCGGCCGTTGCTACATCATAAAGTAATTGTTCCTTACACTATTATCGAATTGCAAAGCATCATTCACAAAAGACTAGCGATTAATCAAAATTTCGTACACAATAATTTAGTTCGCTACTCTTAGCTCTTCTCCAAGAAAGAACGTTTCGCGACTGTTTCTCGTCTCGCCTAACTGTACTACATCGTGCTTTTGCGCCGCGTATAGCAGCAGCCGACAATTACTCTGATGGTTTTTTTTTTGCAGCGTGTAAAGCAGATTACCGGGCGGTTTTTTGGTAAAAAGCGCTCGCGCTCGATCTTGCTACGTCCCTCTTTTTAGCTGGCATAACTTGATTGATTACTCTTGGGGAAATTCTCCGGTTGGGTGTCCTCTCCCCACCCTTACTATCTTTCTGTAGGACTTCGCTTTAACGACACGGAGATTAACATGTCCGACTAACGAGTCTTCGCTCGCTAGCAAGCAAGAGAGTTTGCTTTCTTCGACGTGATGCTCCCCTTCGACGACGGGGATGACGCGCGTAACTCCATGAGGCAGGGATTCTCGTCCCGATATTGTTCATGCGCGCACGTAGGTATATATAAGGAGAAAACCGAATCGGATCAGAAGGTCGAAAATGAGAAATCATTGGTATTGGTAGAGGGTTGCTGATGATGGAACTAAGTAAATGCTAGTGTCTGGATTCGTTTCGTAAAGATGTCTAAATTTATACGTTAAGGGAAATATTATGTAAAAAGTTTGTTGCGATTTCATTATTATTATTTAACTAAAATTCATTTTCATTTATTTTTAAAAGCAATAATCTTCTTAAACCAACTTTAATCTATTTTAATCTCGTTCCTTGCATATCATAACGATCAACTGTATTACGTAGACCACGTAAATGATCGATTCATAAAATATAGAAAGCTCCGTACATAATCCTTTACAGCACGCCTGTCGTTATCACTTACAGCATTATAAGCTGTAACCATGGTGATGAAGCTTTTATAAGTATAAGAAGAGACGAGCTGACGCTTGGATTATTTATGTTGATTGATAATCGGATGCTCCGAAGACTATATCGCCGAGCTTGTAGCGGTCGTTAGTTACGTTGCGCTAATAAGCAGCAGCAATTAATTGGAAGTGATCCCCTTTTGCAAATATTAAATAACTATGATACACAAGAATGTCGTCTGATATACGTCAGAGAATATTTTAATTTTCTTGAAAACGTAGGAAAGCTGAAAAATGAAAATTAATAATTTTTTATATATTATAACATCATATATTCCCAATTAGAGTTGAAATCGTTTACATATTAATGAAACGGGTTCTTAAACGACTACCGTGAAAGGAATATATTCTTAAAAATAAGCGTTCGCTCAGATTTCGTTAACGTAAGGAACAATATTGTACCGAAACGCAAACAGACTGTCGTCGATTCTCTCTGCTTTCTCAAACGATCGAGCTAGAGCTATACCAGACGGACTCGTGGACCTCATTCGTATGCACGCGGCGTATACGAGGGAACAACTGTGGACTCGTACGCGCGATGTTCTCTGCTGCACGCGTTACTATTATATTGGCGCGTGGGCGTGCGCGTGGCAAAGTCGCGAGGAGAATAGGTTTCCTTGTTGCTTGCCGAGAAATCGCGTACTTTTCTTTCCCGAGTGTGTTGACGTCAATTATTGTGGGTTTATAAAAATCCCAAGGCGCAGATAAATCATGCGATAGAGGAGGAGAGTGAGGGGGGGCTTTACACTTTTGCAGTTTGGTGCAAATGCACGTTTCATTTTCTCGAGAAGAGTGCGTCATTCGTAGAGTGCAAAATGATGATGGCTATTAAATAACGGATATATTGCGGCACTGAATTCGTCGAATTTAAATTACGCGTTTATATATTTTTATCGAATGCTTGGATGGCTATTATCGTACATAAAGAAGCTTAAATCGGTTTTCGATTTATACTTTAATGTACTTGTATGTAGGCCTGCGATATAATTGTTGAATCCTTTTAAGGGAGATGGCTATTTTAATTCGACAAAATGAGCGACGATAATTTATACTTTCTACCGTATAATCTGATTTCACTGTCAATTATAGTTCTTTTTGTTTTCTTTTTTTATTTCGGCACGTGTGCCTCGGACAAAAACGAGGCGAAAGTTCGTAAAAGGGATTCCTTGTTCGGTGGTGATTATCAAGGATTATTGAAGGGATCGGTTCTTCCCGTATACGAAGGTCCGACATCACTTCATGGGGGTTGCTGAAAATTTATTGATCAGCAGCAGCAGCAGCGAGACAGAGAGAAAAATGAACGTTAAAGGAATATATTAAAGTTCGAGGCTTTTTATTATGTACTGTAAAAGATTGGCGAACTTTAATTATTGCAATTTTGAATTATAAGTACACTGACAAAAGTTTAATCTAACTGTTAGAAGAATCCATTAAATAGTAGTGGAAAATCTACTTAACGTAGAGTCAAGTAGATTTCTACTATAAATAAGCAGACAATCTTCAAAGATGAATCTGCTAAAACATAAACGATTTATTCTTCAAATAAGTGGATTTTTCATATAAAAAATTCATTAAAATATTTTTTTTATAACTATTGTTTATTTATAGTAATTTACATATAAAATGCAACGTAATATTACAAATCGAATATATACGAAAAAATCTCTGTAACCTGTTAGGGATTTATATTGTAACAGACCTATTTTTAAATTTAATCAACGTAATTTAAAATTAAGCAGATTATACTCAAATTAACCAGATAATATTTAAGTGGATTCGTCTGATAAGGCTAAGAAACCATTTTTGTGAGTGTAATTTAATGTTGTAATTGTTTACAGGAAATAGAATAATAGTAGAATGGAAAGCCAATTACATAGACAATTTTAATAACTTTTTATATACCTTATGCGTTATGTTTGGCTATCGATTTTTAAAGAGTAATACAAATTTTCCATTCTTTTAAAGTTATTTCAATTTTTTTAAAATCAAGTATATAATACTGGTTGCACAAGCACATAGTAAATTCATTGTATTATACTTTACGTTAACATTTTGTCAGCCCAACATAACCCGTATTTCAACAAACTCGTCACCTCTGCGTTTTACGATCATAGACATCGAGCATATCCGCACAAGAAACACAAAAGATTTTTCTCTCCCTCACCTCACCTCGACAAAATTAGGTCAATCGAAAATATCCCCTCCTCTCTTCCTCCTCGATATATACCTCCATGTCGCATCAGCGTTATTCACGCCGTCACGCTGCGTGCAAAGCCCGGCATCATCGTTATATACTGTATATAGATACATATACGTCCATATCCCATACTCGCCCTGTCCCTTCCGCCATCCGCCACGGCAATCCGGTATCAGTTGCACTTCAAAGCCGAACTACACACAGGCTCGCCATGCCAGACTCTTCGTACACTATGTACATATAAATTTACGTGATTGAATCGGAGAAATTGTGTATATGTCGGATATCGTATATACATGTACATTTTATTAAATCGCGTCGCGTTTATATACTTATATGCAGGACGGCTCGTCGCTAGAATTCCCAACAAGATTTACACGTTTACACCTCGAATTTTTCATTAGCCTTGCAGAGTCTGGGATATATACGCGAATCTTTAGAGAATGAGTGAGAGAGAGGGTGGATGTGCTGTAGTAACGATACCCCGCGGCGCGCGCGCACGTGACGCGATTTGCATAATTCGAAAAGGGACGCGTCGTTTCTCGTGCTCTTCTCCTTTTATTTGTTTCAATCAGTGTCCGGAGCGAGAGGCGCGACAGACTTCGTACTTTAATTCGCACCTGAGTGAATGAGGAGTAAGGAGGATAGTGAGGAGGGAAAGTCTGTTGGCTTTCGTTTGGCGCCAAGACGGTTGGAGACGAAGTGCGAATGACACGATTGAGGAGTACCAATTGCAAGGCAACTGATCGTTTGTCAGTGTAATTATTTATTAATTGGCACGGATGTGATTGACTAATACGTTCTGTATTTGAATTTCTAAGAGGTTGAAGATGCGTTATTAGAGAGATAGGGAAGGTTTGTGAAATATTTCGAAGAAGCCATTTTATTGGCGTTTAGTTTGTTGAAATATATCTTTTCAAGTAGTTTTTGTAGTTAGATACTGCTAAGATGCAATGTGAGTATTTAAATTTAATTTAATAGTACTTTCAGTATACCTAGGCCGTAAAATTGATTTTTGATATGGTACAGTATTAATACTTTTACCTAAATTCCTAGTTTATAAATGTGTCATCTTTCATTTAACATGGTTAATTGGAATGCGGAGCAGACATTGAGCTGAAGAGCTAAATTGTGTAAAATTACTATGTGTTACTAAGGTTAATTATATTCAATTTATATTTTCATGTTTAAAGCTTCTAAACACGGGGTTTATTAATAACGTGTGCCGCGACGTCTAGACAGACTGAAAAATTCATTGTAATTTGCAATAAGGGCATTGTAAAAAAATATTTTATTTATATTCAATTGCTTGCTACTTGACTGAAGTTTGAAAAGTCAGGAAGATTTTAGCTACACTTTTTACTTTCAACATAGGATTTCATACTCAGCAACGTATGGGCTACTTTCATATAATACTGTGAATTTCTACAGAATTTAATTTAATTAATGAACATTAAGCTTTAAGCTAAATGTGGATAATTCTACATTGACAAGTTCGTTACTATTAGGGGAAAGTTATACAGTGTTGGTAGTTATAAAATTTTCAGTTATAGCTTTTCATTTCGCCCAAAAATTGAATTTATTAACCGAACATTATCCGTAATAAGCGCAATATATATGGCACATTGTCCATATTTGAGTAAGTTTTAATCTGTACGTGATTCTAGCGTTTCAAGCTAAATATTTGCCATACCTTTTCCATATATAATCCTAATAGTCCAATATATAGCTTTGTTTTTGAATACTTTGTTTTCTCTGTATATGGAATGAAAATGGAATAGTATGCCTTGCCGATTTAAAAGTTTAGTTAAAATTAAAAGATCAAAATATGAAATTATCCTTAAGAAATTACTTAAAAAAGGAAATAAGTTGGATTTTCAGGATCCCCAAAAAGTGTTCTTCGGTACTGACCACCTTATTTTTTCTTGGAAATTTGAGTTGTAACAATCCTTTAATACACATTAATAATTTAATAATGTTTTAAAATATAGTAGAAGATCCATACAGTTATTACGACTACTTTATTCTTGTTTTGATGAAAAATTAACATATGATAAAATATAACTAATGTTTAAAATTAAAGTCCAAAATGAAAAAAAGACACGATTCAATTTATAACAACATAAATAAGAAAAAATAAAATTTATTTAAGCTGACATCATCACCGAATATATGTCTACATTTGCAATACACAAGTAGTACTGGACACTAACCGACGAGCCAAAATTGAGCACAAAATCATTATTTTATATTGAAATATCTTTTAATATTGTAGCGGTTGTTAGAATACTTATTTTTCATGTAACTTTGTTAATTCTGTATGTGAAATATGGGGCGGAAATATGTTGAGTAAGATGATATTTTATATCTAACCACAGTTATCTGATACCATCACATATTGTCAGATGTGAAAAACGCGTTGTGGCCGACTTTAAGCGCTGACCATGAGTGTGCAACTCTACTCTATGTATAATAAACATGTTATTTTTCATAATTTAAAACGTCAAGCTTAATAATTTACGTCATTTATTCTGTAATACGTTACACGTGCGTCTTATTTTGCGCAGGTCATGACAGTTACGAAATAAGAATTGGTTAATGAAATGAAATGTCTATTTTCAGGCAGAGTATATACCTTATAGCTGATCGTAAAGTATAACAACGTATTTTTGTCTTTTTTTTTTAAATTTAAATATTAAAAATTTTAATACCCACTTTTTCGATCAGTTGAGAGAGTAATTAATTTGTCTTTTATTTTCATAATTATCACGAACTTAAAGATTATAAAGTTTAATAATATCGCGAATGAAAATCACGTGAATCCTGTTTAATCAACTTGTATATATAACTTTTATTACGCACAAGTCACCTAATCTCTCTCTTGTTTCGAAAACCTTGCATCGATTATGCAAATCAGGTTAAAAAGCCCTTTTAACCAGCCGACAAGTGACAAACGTCGTCGAGTATAGTAACCCTCCTCTGCGCGTCCCCTTCTTCCGCTCGTAAATCATTCAATTACACTGTAAAAGAAAGAAAAACGATCAAAGACACCCTCCGACCGTCAAATCGCAATATCAATTAGCCGTCAAATTAAAAAAAAATCGCAAATTAACAAAAAGAAAAGACAAAAGAGAGAGACGATTCGCCTCTCGAACAAGCGACGGTATAAGCGCGAAAGGGATAAAGATCAAAGGGCAAATTGCTTCGACGTTGTCGTCGTCGTCGTCGTCGTCCAGCAGCAGCAGCAGTAGGAGCGCATGGCCAATGTAACTTGTTTATCTAAATAATTGCCGGGGCCGCCTTTTGTGCGCGCACTTAACTCCCGCTCTTTCCCTTGGCGTGTGCACTGCACGCGTCTCTGTATATAACCCTCGCTTGGTTTAATATATACATACACACATACACATACACACAAGGGTATAAACACGCGCCATTGTTGCGTGGCTTCAACGACGTCCTGTCCTGGGTCAATAAGTCGCCGCATTGTCGACGCGAAGGTGAGGGGGTGGCTGCGACGGTGATGGTAGAGAGCGAGCGAGAGGGAGTGCAAAACTAAATTCTATGGTCACGTCACGTGGCGCTCAGCTTGTGTGCACGTGTGTATATATATACACACACATATATATATATATATATAAGCTAACCCCATGCCTCATGCACTGCTGCTGTTACTGTCGCATGTCGCGCGTTCGGAGCTAACGATCGTTTAGCAGTTTCAGCCCCGGGATTTTAAAGACACAGATGGCGTATGTGTGTGTGTAAGTATTATATATACGGAGATACGTTATATATGTATGAACACTTCAACTGTTGCACGCGCACGCACTTGCGCACGAGAGGGAGGAGAGTAGGGAGCGTTAAAATATTGCGCGCAGGTGATTTAAGGATGGCAATCGTAGAGGGGAGAGTACTTTTATGGCTTTTAAATTGTCATGATTGCCGTTCAGGTTATCAAGAGATCTCGAGCGGCCTAGGGAGGCTCGTTTTTACTTGGCGTATGATGGTTATATTGTATAATAGAAAAGAGGGATGAGGCTGCTAATGGGTATGAAAGTGTGTCAGGGCTTTTTTTTTTTAAACTATTGTTGCGAGATATTGATATGTATTATGTAAGGCGATGTATTAGTGTAATGCGTCATTA
Organism: Torymus texanus; assembly: GCA_036873485.1. NCBI lineage: Eukaryota > Metazoa > Arthropoda > Insecta > Hymenoptera > Torymidae > Torymus > Torymus texanus. The sequence continues at coordinate 502,143 of JAYJLV010000056.1, forward strand.
TAGTTTTTTTTTTGCTATTTTGGTATAAAGGTGGAAGTATAAGAATATATGGATACTTTAATTTATCGTTAATCGTAAATCAGCCAGTAGCGTCATTCTTTCAACGTTAATCGTAAACGTTTTCGTAAATATTTAAAAAGATAAGTGAAAAGCAGTGTAAGATGAAAATATATAATAGCTTTCATAAATGAATTATTGGAAAATGTAATTGAATTATTGCATGTTCTAAGAAGCATTTTCGAGTGAGCATTATTAATTTGAATATTTTATAAATTGTCATTTATATATGATGAAAAATTCATGATACACGTTGATTAGTTATTACGGTAAATTATCCATTTCACTAATAAATCAATTACCTTACCAATAGACCCAAGTGTTATTGTCCCTCTTAACGTTTTTATTCCAAACAGTATATATTTATCCGAACCCCAAATTACACTGACCAACATACACCATAGATATATCCTCCACTTTTGACCTGATAATCCTATATACTCTCTGTAAACACTATACAAATTTCCTCTCCTCTCACAGACGGCGGCGTGTAAAAAAGAGCGAAAGAAAACCACCGACAGCGAACCACATCACTGTTCTCCCGTGCATACACTCGAATTAATACCAAACAAGAGCAGCGGCTCTCAATAAAGAGCAAAGAGGGGAGTCCGTTAGGAATGCCCATTAGGTATCCTTGCTACTTCCCCTGTCGTGTTACAGACAAAGGGGTAAATACTTTAACCCTCGGCGTCTATGTATGCTGCACTTATTCAAACTACCTATACACACTTGTACTGACGAAAAATACGAATCTGCAGACGACGCGTACGCTTGATCTTCCAAGCGTATAAGTACGGAATGTTCATTATACTGCCAATCCTTTTCGACAATAAGATCAATCTCTTTCGTGGTATGTCAGGGGAAAATATACGTACGGGATGCTATTTTTCCCCGCGAGCGGTTACGTGTATGTAGGGATCGGGAAGAAGAAATCGTTCATTAACAACGAACGTTTAAGTTATTACTGTATATATACGGGTAGATACAGAGAAGAACCGAAATGCGACAGATGGAGAAAGAGTATATATACCGTGCAAGTGCGCCTCTCCCCATTATAAATGTCAATCACGCGCGTGCAATCATTTTGCGAATGGACCTGCAGTACAAAGAGAGACAGAGAGAGAGAGAGAGAGAGAGAGAGAGAGTTTATGGTATACATATATATAGGCAGATATATATATATATATATACGCATAGTGTGGACGCTGTCTATATATGCCGGTCTGCGTGACAAATCAACGGTGGGGGTGCAAGCGGCGACGCTCGCCTGTTTATCACGGGAATACCAATCGCGTAGTGCTGCCTGCGCGGTTCTATCACGAGTAGAGAAAAAGAGAGAGAGAGAGTTTCGTTATTCGGTCTTTCCCTTTTAACGATGATTGGCTGCAATGGAAAGGGAGAGAGAGAAAACGGATGCGGGAAGTGGCAATTTGGGGGTAGTGTTATAATTGTCCAGCGGGGGAGAGGAATAACCGACGGGGGTGAGTTCGGTGACGTACGAGGGGACGATCGGACCGAATGATTTGTTCGTGGGTTGTGGAATTATCAAAATGGTGCGTGCTTTTGCGAAGTATTTTCAATTGCTGCACGCTCGACGTTGTGCGTTGCAGGTTGCAAGAAAGGAGTTATATGGTTTTAACAGTGATTGGCGTTGCGAGATGAGCAATAAATTATCTACGAAGTGTACGGACGTCATTATTCTCAAGTAATTTACATGGCTACTTTTCTGCGAAGTGTATTTATTACTTTTGAGTAACGAAGGATTGCTTATTTTTGTTTTTTATGACGAGTTATTGAAATATTACTTTGTGCTGTTGTATATGCAACTTTTGATAAATATATATATGATTGTTCGATAGTTTTTCTCAGTACTTCATAGTTATAATATATAAATTACTAAAAATGAAAATAAAAATCAGCTTTGTTACATAATTCCATATCAGTTCTTTTAAAATAAGCTATAAAAATGGACGACACTTTTGAAAAATGAAAAACTTTTTATGGTTTAACTGAGAATTCGCTATTTGTTTTATTAATTTTATGTACATCTGAATATTGTAAATATTTTTTCTCGCCAACAACTGGGATTCCTAGGAAAAGCATTTGCTCATCGATACTTTTTTTTTTAAATTTCGGAATTATTATATATTCATTACAATCCATTTGCATTATAAAGCACACGCGTATACTAGTAAAACTGACCGACACGTAGTTTTTGTTTAACGATTTTTATTATCCTTTCTACCATGTTTGTATACTTCGTAGCCTATGCTATCACCTAGATACCACTTGAGTTTCAGGAAGGAAGTAATTGTTTGAGTGACGTCGGTAGGAGTACTTCGTTCAGGAATAGTTGCGTCAATTTATTTGCTTGAAATGATTTGTCAGTTGAACTTTGTCTACCTTCAGATGTATTACTGAATGTGCCTTTCATTCTTCGCAAGCTCCCGCGGTGTCAATCTTTATCTGTTGCGAGACTCGTTACGTTGCATGAAATTGTTTTATTTAAATCGTTCTTAAACTACCCTGTGCATTTTCTCTAATCTACCACGGGACAACCTTCAATCCATGATAGAGAAAACGCGGTTTATTATTTCTCCTTAAAAAAATAATAGCAAAAAGATTATTTTTATCTTTTAATTGTAAATTTAACATTATATTTTAACTTAACGAAAAATGTGTGTGTGCAATACCTTACTACATTCGCGTATACACTAAATACAATAATGAAATATTACTTTGAAATCGTACATGCAAATGTCTGAAAATTAACATACAAATCGTATTTTTCACCATAAAATATGTTTATTTCTATTTAAGTATAATAAAGTAAATTCGTATGTATAAGGAATGTGTAATAATTGATGAAACAAAAGCAATAAAAAAGTCAAAGCATATCTCATTTATGCACTGAACAGCGATTTACATAATGCGTCCAAAGTGAACCAATGAAAACTCTCAGTTCTTCCTGCAGGTACATAAGAACTGTCATAACTTAGCATTAATGAAGAAGGAAATCGTTAATTTGCCGCACACGACAATCCATAAATTCACTTTATTGTGATAAATTAAAATTCGTCATGGGTCATTAACGACTCGTTTGTTTCGAAAGCATACACAGAACTCGCTATAGTGAAATTTAAATAATATATTCATCAATTTGAATTCAACGAAGGTAAATGACTTTGCTCCTCCACCCTAGTAGCGCAATTAATCTGAATTACCAAAAGAAAACTAACATTGCGTTTCTCGGGTATTCTCTCACGATAAGAATAACAGCCACGAGAACGCAATCTTTTCACCTTATATATATATATATAAAACACATAAACAGGTCAATCCTTGGCACACATTCATCATTTTCGCAGAAAAAATAAAGAAGAAAAAAAAGAGAGAGAACCTCATCATCACACGGACCATTAATATCACGATATTATCCATCGAACGAAAGGGCCCTTTTGCCGAAATAATTTTTCATCCCGAATGTACTCTACTTACACACACATATATATACAGGCACACTCACATACTCTTGATGCATCATTAACCAAGAGCAAGCGCGCGTCGACAGCCACACGTGACACGGTGCGACGTCGACAACTGACGCGTCGCGTCAGCCATGATTAGAATTCATCCATTCATTGATCGCTGAGTGAAAAGAGCTTCTGTCTATGTACTTACATCGATACGTATAATTACATGAATTACAGACCTTTAGCTATCCTTTGTGTCTCGACTTTCGATGTTACCCCGGTAGTATTCTGTCTATAGCCATATAGTCCGAAGCGTCACCCTGGCTTTTATTAAACACGGAATTGACGCGATGTGCCTTTTTCTTTCTCTTGTATACTGGCACGGTACGCATGCATGCGAGTGATTAATCATGAGTGTACGATACGTACGCGTCTCTGTTATAAGGCAGAAAGGGTTCAAATGAACGTGCGTGTATATACCGATCTTATTATTGTTATTGATCACAGCGGGTGGGAATGAAAAGGCTTTGATCGAAGGGTGAACGAGGTTTATCAAAGAGAGAGAGAGAGAGAGAGGAGGAAATGAACGCCTTGAGATTTCTTATATAGCTGAAATTTATACCGGTATGTATACTACCGAGCTTTTTAATTAAACGCCTGCTTCTGTATAGGTGTACGTTTTTTGCAATGCTTCCAGGGCTTTTTCACGCTTGCGCGCATCACGGATGGCCTGCGTGCCTCTCTTAAATTAGGTTCTTCTTTTTGTTCAACACGAAAATTTAATTGAATTCGTCGGCGAGAGATCAAAAGTCGTCGTTTGATTTAGATCTTTGTATGCCATTTTGTTTTCATCTGTGGACACTATACTTTTGTCCCCGTATAAATGAAAAATTTAATTAACGATGGAAAAAAGGGTCAAAGTCGACGATGCGTGTATATATATAGTATGGAATTTTACCAAATGCTTCGCGTTCGAATAGCTGAATTAAATACTTCCTTTGATTACTAGTTCGCTTTCTCTAAAATTATATGCTTCTATTATAGTCTTTTATTTTCTTATATTATTTGTAAATAAAATTTATTATTGTCTATTTTTAAGGAAAACGATCTTTTTGTGTCTCGAAGACCGACTGATTACTAAAAATTCTATATTACGATCGAATGAAATTGCGCGCGAGCTTCGACTCTATCCCAATTCACCTCCGTTCCCTAAAACCACTTCTCTGACTTGCACCGCCGCGAGAGAAAGAGAGAGAGAGAGAGATGACCGCATCGCCCTCATGTCAGTGCAATTCTATACCGCGCACGTCTCATGTAGGCATACTCTTCTGTACGCATGGACGATTTCCTCGCTCTCCTCTCTGCACACATCGAAAGACATAGTAATCGTCCGTTCGTCCACATATATATATCTCCCGCATCGCCGTCGTACCCCCCCTCTCTCTCTCTCTCTCTTTCTCTGTGCATTAAATATACCTATATGGGTGAAGTAGCGCACTTCTAATCCATCGAGCGCTCGTTAGTCATCAGAATATATATAAACACGTACGTGGGTCCAGTAAGGAGAAAACGACGACGATGAAACCGCGGGATATACTGATCAAAGGCCTGGCGAAATGGACGAACTTTGGCCGTCTCATCCACCCTCCCCTTTCCTTCCACCCCCGTGTGTATATACACGTTAAGCTCTGAAACGTCAACGTAGCCGTTGGATTTTCCGATCACACTGTGTGTATATATATATGTATGTATACGTCTCCGCCGTTATATCGTAATGCGCCGTGGTGACGGGAAAACGCGCGCATAGAGAGGAATAGAGAAAGAGAGAGAGAGAGGGAGACAGCAGAAGGTTATACATACCAGCACCGTCGACGATGGTGACGTCCACGCGCGTTCTCTCACCGAGCGGATGAAAAGAACGAAGAGATAACTTTCCAACTAAAAGTTACGACTGCGCGAGATAGAGATCGGACCTCTGGAACTTTTTCGCCTCCCTCTCATCCTCCTTGTGCCGGAGATTGATTCTTCCTTTCTCTCTCTTTCTCTGGACTCTCACGCGAAGTAGTCGCCGGCGTCTGCGTATTTCCCACGTCATTTTTTCCTCCTCCTTCTTCTGCAAGTGTGTGTGAGTGTGTCTCTATATACATAGATATATACGCGTACGCAGGGCATCTCTCTTCGCTCATAATTTAATAAGAGCGCGAGAAAAACGAGACTGCAAAAACTTTTCCTCTCCGCCGCCGACGTCGCGAAGGGTGTAAGAAAAAGAGGCAACGGCGGCGGCAAGTTTCTTCATTCGCGCATCTGCGCGTAGGGCAAGTTTCGTCGTACCTCGTGCTTTTCTCTTTTTCAAGCCAACGGCGAGTTGACGATGACGAGCAACGGGGTATATAACGAGCGCAAAAAGCTGCTTTTTGCCGATAGTTGAATTTTCAAATTAGCGGAAGCTCTCCCCCACCCACTCCCGTCATTCCTTCTTGCCGCTGTTTATTACGGCAATTTGCGCTCCACGTGCGCCACAATGTTTTGCTTGGTGCTTGCATGCGCGTGCGGAGTTGGAGTAGAAAGAGGTTCTTATACGCATGGGTCGTACTTGTAGTATGCGAGGGTGGGTTATAATATGGGTTTGGCGAGCTTTGGGGATGGGGTTGCGGTTTTACAATCAGGAAGAGCATGGGCGAATATTGTGAGCTGTTTTTTGGAACTGTGATGGTCGTTGATTAGGTTGCGATGGTTTAATTTTTTTGGTATCACGTCAGGGTATAATATTTAATTTTGTTTTGCAATAATTAAGGTTGTAAGTTCGCTGATCTCTTCGATTTTTTTGTTAAATAAAGTTCTTTCAATCAGATTTCATACAATAAAGTTATCAGAATAGTATATTGTGTATCAAGGATATAAAGTGGGCTTTTTTAGACCGTTTGTGACGTTTATAGTACGATTCGAAGCCAAGTGCGTTTTGTGTCAAAGACGAGTACTGCAACCACACGAGGTCAAAAAGCCCACTTACCTGTAGGTATTCTTTTGGGTGAAAAAAGTTCAAAACGTCCACTGCTGGAGTTGCGGGAAAAAAAATCTGAAAACATACACACTAACGACTTTGTTTGCCCACCGGTCTGAACAATCACTTTAAGCTCGCTTAAAGTTAAATTAGTTAAATAAAATGCGAAAATCGTGCTTGTGTTAGTAAGAGTATATTTTCTATTATGGTAGTTTCGACTTTTTATGAATTGTTAAGTAATAAAAGATAAACGCATTTAATTTTGTAATTTAAGATAAAAATTGTAAAGCATACTTCGTCGCGCATATTAAAAATATATTTAACTCTAACTTTAAGGTTATATACAATCACTGACTGTCAGACCGATAAATTATACTCTGGTTTTAAACGTTTAATTTATATTCGTTAAAAATGATAGACTTTATGCTCTGAAGATTTCTAAGAAATAATTATACTTACTATAAAAAATTAAAGAGAATTAAAAAACAAGTTTTCCTTTGTTTTTCCCGATACGTTATTTTCTAATCTCATCTAGATTATATATATAAAAAAAGAAACTCATGGTTAGATTTTTGCTGTAAAAAAATATAAATATACTTGACATTCGTCATATTATGTTATACAACTTGAAAATCATCAAAACAGAAATTATTGCGTCCATAACAAGATGATTATTACATAAAATCCATTTTGTCCATTATAGCTATCGATCCGACTAGTCTAGCTGATTATCGGGTAACTTTAAATCCGCTAAAATTAATTCACGTTGTGCAACAAAATACGTACATATAAACGAGGACAATCCTCCAGAGGCTTTATATTCAATGAAAAAGTTCAATTGTAAATATCGACCCATTGCTAAGTCAACGAACTCGGAGTCAATGTTCTGGATGATTCATATATGTATGTATACACGTTACCCTCTACGGTGAAGGAGGTATAGTAGCAGCAGAAGCTGCTGCGCGAAAGAATTTAAAAAAATGGCCACCCCTAGTTCCGGAACACGATCACGTAGGTTTGACGAATAGAAACACTAGCTAAATGGAATTTAGTGTCGAATGAGGGTAAATAATGAGGACAGGGAAAACTTCTTTCCGGTCTCCCTTCCTCAGACTTTGAAATTTTCTTTTTAGTTTAAAGAAGGCTTAATCTGGGATGATGATGTGATTATTAAAATAAATGTAGAAAATAGTAAATAACTAATATGGTTGAGGGAGATAACAATCATTAGTTAAACTCAAACTTTATTTAAAGTTTTCACGTGAATAGTAAGTTCGCGTTAATTGTTAAACTAAGAGGAAGATTGAGCATTTAGCTTTGTTAGATAAATAAATTTGCTTCACACACAACAGCTTCTTATAAAAATTATGAGATATCGCATATCAATTAACAATGATGAGTTTTTTTTTTAAATAATTCAGTTCTTTATCATTTCATTCAATATTGATAGATGTATGCAATTTACGATCTGTATTGATATACATGACTGTTGACTGATGGCACAGAAATATTGAAACTTCAAAACGATGATATTAAGCCTTCTTATTAAATGTTTACTGACACTTTAAAAAGAAAGATTATTTTTGTATAAAAGGCACCATGAAAAAAAAATCGGTTTATCAAATCTAAAAAAATTGCAGAAAAAACCCTAGCCCTCGAGGAAAAAGGAAAAACGAATAAATAATCTGAACCACCTTTAACTTGCATATTTTTTCCTCCCCATCTCCAATTTCCCTGCCCTCAGGTACACATACACCCCTTACCACACGCACAGCAAATTCGCGCAAGGTGGGTAATGAGTCCCGTCGCATATATATATACATATAATACGCTATAGCATCCACCGCTACGCAAGGCGTATAATATATACACTTCATACCATCCCTTTGCCTTCCTCTTTCCGTTCGGTGTATATAACGAGCGGATTGTTTGCCTACCGCGTATGACTGGCCTGGCCGCACGCGCGTTTTTTCCTCTCTTCCTCACAGCTTACTGGGCTAAAGCGCTTTTCGTCGACAGTGGGGTAGAAAGCAACTTTAGCCTTTACCACCGACCAATTAGCGATGTGCGTGAGCACACTGGTCATCTCCGCGGAATGAAAAAAACCAACTGATATGTTTGTTTATTACGTGGAAGGAGACTGGCGTAATATAAAGCGTGCTATGTGAACTTTACCCCGTGGTATTAAAATGAAAAGCCTGTGCCCTTCTATAAGGGGTAAGTATGCGTTTATTTGGGTATGTAATGTATGCGGGTCTTGGTAAAGTCTTTTTAAGCGCGGTTTACGGTCCGGCGGTTCGCTCGTCAATGATCTGACCTGCTTTTCTTTTTTTCATTAAATTAATTAAGACTGGAGGTAGGAGGAGGTTCTTTTTAATTAAGTTCGATGCGTTGCTGTGTGGACGCGACGAGTTGAGGTGAGCTTTAGGTTTAATGAGCTGAAAAGAGAATGTAGATAGAAGGATGTTTTGGTATGTAAACGAGGTCGGGCTGTTGCTTTTATAATGATGTTTTTTTAATAGTCTTAAAATGAAATGTAATCTGGCTAACAAACTTTAAAATTTTGTTTTAAGCATAATTATTGTTTTATCAAATAACATGATTATTATATAAACCAGTTATATATCCATGTGCGCTTCACTTTTTTCATCAAAACGAAATCAGCAAATATTTTAGACTTCATTATTGTACTTTTTATTAATATTATCTTTAAAAAAGCGTAATATATTATTTATACTAAATAACAGAATTGAATCCTAAATTTTGAGGTTAGGAAATAAATCGGAACAGCATTTATTTTGTAATTAAATTATTAGATACAAAATTTTAATCAATTGGGATATTGAATAATTTAATGATGATTTTATTGATTTACTCAATGTACGTATAAATCATTTAATTAATATTCTATATTAAAATATTCATTTTACATCAGAGAACATTTTGAATTTTGACATTATTCAGACCGGATATTGAACCATCAACCAATGACAATCGCATTGCTTCTTTAAATGCTTCACAACATCCTGTCATAACTTTTTCAAGAGAAGGAATGCATTTGCGTGGAAGACAGTTATACTAGAAAAATACGAGATTTACTCGACAATAGATGTACATTATTTTTTTTCGAAATAATCGCTTTTATTTTTATTTTACGTTTTTATCATGCTCAGCACGGAAAAAGAACCCTTAAAATTTACCGCGAAATCATTATCGAGTCACCGTTTTCATGTACTGATCTCAGCAAGCACCACAATAGATCCTCGAAAGCTCTTGTACGCAAACTATCTAGGCACGATCCACAGAACCACCGATCGACTATATAACGGTATCCCAAAACTTCGCTAATGACGCTGGAAAAACCGTTATTCCCAACCACACACACACACACACACACACACACACACACACACATACACATACACTCACAACGTCGATAGATCTTCAAAACTCGTAATTACGCGCGAATCGAACTACGAAGCGATAAGGAGGAAATCGTCATTGAGGGAAACCCGTAACGATCCATTATCCTGCAAAGAAATCACACTGATTCCTTCTCCTTCTCCTCCTCGTCGATTGCGTTCTCCTACCTACACCCTCGAGGGTTCGCCAGAAAGCCAGGAACGAAAAAAGAAAAAATAGGAAAGGAAAAAACGAGGATGAAGAAGTAAAAGTAGAAGAAGAAGAAGAAGAAGAAGCAGACGAGAATGGAAAAAAAGTGGGGCAGAAAGTCGAGGGTTCCGGGCAAATGAGAACCAAATAAACCTGCGCTTCTCCCTAACGAGTCATGATCGGGGGGGAGGATGCTCACTCTCTCTCTCTCTCTCTCTCTCTCCTGTGAACTTTATCTTGCGGCACCGTATATGTATGTGCAGGGAGAGAGAGAGAGAGAGAGAGAGAGAGAGAGAGAGAGAGAGAGAGAGA
>JAYJLV010000056.1:512697-533495 GCA_036873485.1 Torymus texanus
TTTTCTAAATAAACGCTTCAATGTTAATTTATAAAATAATAAAAGTCGGCTGATTTTAGGTATCACATGGCCTTAACCTTTCTAATTTTAGATATTTAAAAAACTCCAGCATTTCCATATATAGGAATTACGCTGATCTAATCTTTAGCGTATACCATTTTTTCTTTTTGTAAATTTTCGGTATAGTTCATAAAACTGTTCACATCGTAAAGTAATATTTTGAACCATTTTGTATTATTTTACCAATAAACATCGATAGTTCTATTAGTATCGAATTACCAGGAATTTCAATTAGATTTTTTCTTCTGCAAATCAATTGTAATAGAAATTCAATACTAATGGTCTAAAGAATCACTGATCCATTTAGCCTTAAATTTATTTTAATCAGATTCATTAGCAAATATATTGTAAACTAATACGAAACAATTCTCTCTTCAATAAGTAAAATTGTCCAAAATTGAGAGCATAATATATAGACCTGATAAAACTAAGTGGCTATAATAGTATAAGTTCAGTTATGCTATGGATTAATCTCTCGAAACATTCGATAACCAATATATAAATACTAACGTTACTCAGGGCAAAATTTAGCTAGTTTTCAATAGTCTATACCTACTGTTATCCTCCTAAATATATCATAGCATTCACAATATTCGTACTCATCCGAAAACTTCGCAGTAGACTATCAAGTCCTTCGAAAATCTCATAACAATAAATACGCGATATTGAAGCATCCCCACTTCCATATCCAATAAACCCAAAAATCGCTAGTCCCCCCTTCTCCCAAAAAAATGCCACACCCTACTGTCAAAAACCAGTGATCGGCCGCACTCGACAGCCTCAAACGAGCGATCACTGCCACCCCCACCTCCTCATTAATACCGTCATTTCACTCCCCCTCTTTATATACGCACGCAAATCAATATAGACGACAGACAGCAGACGCGTCATGCGAGCGTCCCATGACGAGAGGGTAGTACAACTCACACATATACATATATACACTTCGTCACTGTTATACGACTATATAACTATATACATATATATAGCAGACGGAGGCAACGCGATGCCCGGCAGGCGCGCGCGCGAGGTGGAAACTGCATTAGAGAAGTATTCGGTTACACATCTCCTTCCCCGTTCGCGCGTGTTTGCGGCAAGGGCGACGCGCGCTTTTTGCTCGGGTTACAGTAGCCGCCGTCGCCACCACCCTAGGGGTATTTTACGGGCTGCTTTCGACCGGATTCGCTCTCGGCTTGGTTTTTTTTCCGACGTTTTTTTTTGTAAAGCTAGCTGCATCATGCGTGCGAGTGCGGAGATGTAGCTGCTAGTAGTGCTGGATGTTTCTTTTGCTTCGTTCTTTTTTTTTATGTTAAGGGGAAGAGGGAGTGTTTTTTCTTTTTGATGTGGGACGTGGAGAAGGTCAATGGCGTGGCAGTAAGAGAGGAAAAACGCTACTGGGATTTGTACGTAGGTGTTGGATATAAGGTATTTTTAACAGGCAAGGTTACGTAGTGGGTATTGTTCGTAAATGGTGCTGCTATAAATGTAGCGGTGTGTTGTTAAAATACCCTATTATTTATAACTTGCGAGATGGAAATAGTCGCTGGTATTGAGTATTACCGAGGTTCGTTTATTTATAATACCTATACAGAAAGTGTCAGAGCCTTCAAAAGTTTTCATCTTTGTTTCATGTTGAACTTCATAAATCATTTGTAGTGTTTTATCGCAGTGATATTTTTTTTTAATAAATATATATATATATATATGACCGTTACAATTGCTATGAAATAATGATATTTCTTTTAATGGTTGGTATAATTCAAAATAGAATAAAGTCCGGTATCTAAAAAAAGAGCAAGTGAAATTTTAATGGCGTAAATCGACGATTGATCATTACAAGTAACAAGCTAGGAATTGCCCAATTGAAGCTCTCTAATATGGTAAAGTTTCCCCTGCAGTGCTGCCGTACACTTGAGCTCGAGTTTCTATTACGGGATCGATACGCGTTTATTATCGTCAATTGGTAGAGCGAGCTAGTAGCAATTTTTCTTATGTATCATTGAATTTCGCTTCTATTGTTTCCTTTTCTCTATATATTATATTGATCGAATTCATTGAACAACTGCGTAAAAAAATTATGTTGTTACGTATATCACTACTAAAATAGTCTTTTGCAAATACACTTCAAAACATTTTATATTCATTCTGGGCTCTATAGTTCAAAAAAACACAGTAAAAGAAAATGGAATACCGAATTTCAGAACTACCAATATAAAAAAGAAACGCTCGATAGAAACAAACGTTATAACATAGTAATATTTGTACACCTGGCTATGAAATAAAATATAATAAATTGTCGAAGGTAAAATCGAAAAAGTCTTTATCGCGATACGCGCCGATATCACGTATATATATATATATATATATATATATATATGTATATATAGACGCGTGCAACGACATTGGCGTCAACGGCGTCGCACGCTGGTTAACGCGAGCGAGGCGCAAACGCGCACGGGTTCGGAATTTGTTAAATAAGTCCTGATGTCGCTTTAGTTTGATGAAGAAAGTTCAGCTGCGCTCTCGCTCGAGGCGCGATATCACTATCAAACGCGTAATACTTGGCGCATGACAATGAGATCGCACTCTGAGAGGGAGGAGAGGAGAGGAGAAGAGAAGAGAAGACACGCCATCTCTATATAGCTACCTTCTACCTTTACACATACAGCACCTACCGTGAGCTGACGCGTGTGCACGCGTATACGTATATATAGTTCAAATTTCATCTTGAGCGTGCGAGAGAAGAGGAAGGGAGGGAGAAGAGATAGCGAATCTCGCGTATTTTACGAATTACGTGAGCCGCCTGCGGACGAGGTTTGGAACCGTCAATCACCAGCGCAAGTGCAAGAGAGAGAGAGAGAGGGAGAGCACAATTTGACTAAGCGTTTTTCCAAAGACGCCTGGGGTGGTGCTCGAGTACTTTTGGACGTGGGCGAAATATCATTGCACGATGATGATTGTACCGTGATGGTGTTAGAGTTAGGCGAGTAAAGATGACGAATTATGATTGATAATTTTTCTATGTTAATTGTGTATAACTTTTTATGTATGGACTCTGAGAGGATTGTAATGTCTGACCTGATAGGTACGTTACTACTAGAACTGTGATAAAGTACCAATCAATGTACGTAATTTACTGTAAAGTTTTTTCATTATTAAATTGATTGATTTATTTAGGACGATCGTGGCTCTACGGCTGTACTAGTTGAAGGTTATAATACTGGATCAGGGATTTTTCTGACTTTAAACTCCTTTTCTTAGCTGGCAAATTTCTTTTGCCGACGACTCAAGTAGCCAGCAGCAAAGTTTTTTTTCCTTCTCGAAAGGATTGGAAGTGAAGTTCATTATAAATCCGTGGAACGGAAGAAGTCGAGGAACAAGAAGTTGAAGAAGAAAAAGTAGAAGTGAAAGTAAAAGAAGCGAAGATATAGCATTAACCGTGGGAGTAAAAATCTTAGTTTTAAGTAGTAAGTATATGTGCTCATCTTCTCTTTTTCCATTTCTCTCTTTCTTTCTGTGTGTATGTCGCTCCCTCTCTCTCTCTTTCTTTCATTTTCTAGCATCAAGCCGACGAGAGAGAGATAATTCGAAACGGGAGTAGAAAGAGTGGAAAATGGCGAAAACTTAGAATTTCCTCCTAACGGCCACTCAATGCGCGCGCGCTCTCGCGTCGGAACTTTTCATTGAACTTTTATCGGCCCAACGGGAAGAGAGAGAGAGAGAGAGAGAGAGAGAGAGAAAGAGAGAAAGAGAGAGAGAGAGAGAGAGAGAGAAAGAGAAAGAGAGAAAGAGAGAGAGAGAGAGAGAGAGAGAGAGAGAAAGAGAAAGAGAGAAAGAGAGAGAGAGAGAGAGAGAGAAAGAGAAAGAGAGAAAGAGAGAGAGAGAGAGAGAGTAAGCGAGCAGTTCGATTACAGTGGAACTTTTAAGAACCACTTCGGCTCCAATCGCTGCTGCCTCGCGTACACGTCGTACAAGGGGGACGAAAATCCTCAAGCGGATACAGCTAATTTTACCGCTCGCTCGTTCGCTCTATCAATTGGCAAACTTTTCACTCTCTTTCTCTCTCTCATTTCCCCTGTCTCGATATGTCAACTTGTAGCGACCTGGGAACGGACGACGTCGTGTAGCTCAGCTTCGTTGTAGTTAAAGGCCTAGCCGAGAAAGCAATATTGAGCGAAAAGTCACCGCAAAGTGGATTTGTTATTTGTAGAGATTAACTATGTTATTCTTGTAGGTAGAAGCGAAATTCTTGGCGTTTCACGAAGATCACTGAATAAGCGCAAATTGCTAAAAGACAGGGTGGAGTAACTCCCTTATACGCCCGCGATGCTATTCAATATCAAAATTTAGACTGAATTTTAAATATATATGTATACATTGGTATTATTTTACCGCGAAACACGATTACATATGAGAAACGTTGATAATGTTTATGTCGGTTGGAAAGATTTCAATACTTATTGATGTTTGTTAAAAAAAAACAAGAGAAGCGACTTACGCAAAGAATTAAGTAGTTATCGATTATGTCAGTTCGATGTAAGAGTAACAGGATATATATTCTTGAGAACTGGCTAGTTTCTGTAAAATATATTTGAATAATTAAAAAGTAAACTCATTGTACTAACCAGGAGAGTGCACACCTTCGGGTCCTGGATTTGGCTCAAACTTTGAGATAAGTTTTTGGGTGTAGAACTATAATGAAAGCTGCAATATTAGATCCAAACGCTCAAAAAAACTAAAGTTCTCGACATTTTTAGATTTATTTCGAAGCAAGTCTTGAAAAAAGCCTCTTTTTAGAACGGTAGCCAATTAACTTAGGAAAGTTTTAACTCTCATTTAAATATAGAAAATAAAACTAGACAAGATGACCTTTCATTTACTTTTTTAAGGATTAAAAAATGTTGATTTCTTCCAAAGTTATAAAAGTTTCAAATTAATCATTGATAGTGCATTAAAATATTCAGGCAATCAAACAATCAATTTTAGTGCACTATCAATCATTAATTTGAAACTTTTATAACTTCGGAAGAAATCAACATTCTTTTATCCTTAAAAAAGTGAATGAAAAGTCATCTTGCCTAGTTTTATTATCTATATTTAAATAAGATTTAAAACTTTCCTAAGTTAAATGGTTACCGTTCTAAAAAGAGGTTTTTTTCAAGACTTTTTTCGAAATAAACCTAAAAATCTGGAGAACTTTAGTTTTTTTGAGCGTTAGGATCTAATATTGCAGCTTTCAATATATTTCTACACCCAAAAACTTATCTCAAAGTTTGAGCCAAATCCAGGACCCGAAGGTAGTGCACTCTCCTGGTAAGTACCCTTATTTTTTCTTTTTATGCCGTTATATCAGCAATGCTCTGACCACGGCTTATTGTTTCAATTAGTTCCTAGTGTTTTTTTAGTATAAAGGTAATATTTGTTAATATTTCAAGCAAATAGTGTGTTATTCTATTTTGTTTTAAACTGATGTTAAAATCCTTTGTTTCATCGCTCTAAACTTTAACTTTTTGAATTGACACTAGTATTCGATCCCGGTTTCCAGAGATTTGAAGTTGTTCCATTTGTTTCTTTTTGACAATTTTAACAGTTGTAAGAATAAAATAATTAACTTTTAATCGTATACAATAAAACAACAAAATATCTTTAAAATTTAAAACTTTCATGTCAACCTGATTACAAAAGTTTTTACTTTAGGTATACAAAATTAAGACACACAGCTAAATAAAAATGTCAAAAAAATTCATATTCTCGAGCCTCGAGCACTTCTTAAATAATCCACGCTTTCTGTCCCGGATGCCATAACGAGACATCAAATTCCTTTTTAATTAGCCAAAGAGCAACAATACGCCGGCGGGCATTATTGCACTTGCGCTTGCGCGCGCACTGAAGGTAGACCGTAATCTCGAGCACGACGAGAAAGCAAGAGAGAGAAAAAGAGAGAGAGCGAGAGAGAGAGAGAGAGAGAGAGAGAGAGAGAGAGAGAGAGAGAGAGACAGACTAAAAGAAGACGAGAACAACCCACGTACACGAGGCAGGCAAAAAAAGGCCGAAGTCGAGGACAGAACCGTCGATCATTAAAGTCCGACGTTTTCGTGCGCGCGCTATTTTCTTTCTCTTTCTCTCTCTCTCTCTCATTTCTGAAAACGTCAAGGGGTCGCAAGAGAAAGAGAGAGACGTAACATGAGCGCGGGCGTAATAATCCATGTCGTATCATATAAATATGCCTCTTCGAAGTTATCGATCGTAAGGGCGCGCGTCGCATTTTATTATTACCAAGAGAGCGAAAAAATATTAAAGAGAGAGAGGTAGTGGTCGAAAGGAAAGAGACATGGTTCCGTGTATATGTGTATGTGTATGTATGGGTGTATAATCGGATTGTACAGAGATATAGCGGGCAGTGGCCTCGCGTGCTGTCGTCGCCGACTCCGCCTTTGCTTTTTATATATCTCGAGAGGGAAAGTGTCGCGCGAGTGCGCTGCACGAAGACAGTGCGTATAATCCACGCTCCCTCCTACCCACTGGGCACCGATATATATATAAAATAGTCAGCGGAAGGGAAAGAGCGAGAGAGAGAGAGAGAGAGAGAGAGAGAGAGAGAAAGTGGGAGAGAAGGGAGAAAGAGAGAGACGAGGATACGAGATGCGTTGGATCCGCTATCGACCTGCAGG
Organism: Torymus texanus; assembly: GCA_036873485.1. NCBI lineage: Eukaryota > Metazoa > Arthropoda > Insecta > Hymenoptera > Torymidae > Torymus > Torymus texanus. Next base: position 519,429 of record JAYJLV010000056.1, read on the forward strand.
GCGTGTCTGTCTGTCTTTCTCTCTCGTTCGTCGGGGAATAACCTCCTCCCACCCTCCCGCGGCTATCTCCGCCTGTGTCTATATACTTTTTAACCCCGTCCTTTACGCTACCCTACTCGCATGCGTCTCTCTCTCTCTCTCTCTCTCCCTCTCTCTCGCTCTGTTTTCATTTATTTTTGTTTAATTTTTTGGTGACTGCGTGGCAGTGGTGGCAGTAGTAGCAGTAGTAGTAGTAGAGGGAGAGAAAGGAGAGGGAGAGATACGAATGGAATTTTCTACTTTACTGCGACGTCGCCGAACGAGCTTTTATCGATTGCAACGCGCTTTTTCGGGGAGAATTCGATGCGCACCAGCTGTGCAAATAAAAAGGTTCGCGGACTTGATTACACGTCAAATTATTGACGATGGACGTGAATGCGCGTAAAATCGTGATGGAATTTGGCATTTTTTTTTGTTACTTTCGAAGGGTTGCGAGTGAACCGTCGCAATTTTAGGAATAAAAAGTGACGAACCCAGACTTCAACAACTACTGTCTACTCGCTAGCCAGACATTCTATACTAACTTGCCATGGCCATCACCATTCGAATTTTTGGTAATTGCTGTCATATTGTACTGATCGCCCCTTTTTTATTATTTTACATATTCGTATGAATTTTCATTTCAAACAATAGCGTTACAGCAGCTCTTTATTGATTAAACAATTTTTAGTCGGTCAATAGTATGGAAAAAAGTCTTAGGTCATTATTACCATTGCTAATCTTATTATCGTTAGCATATACTTACGACATGTATTCTAATATCGATCAAATTATTTCTCATTGACGCAATTTAATTCTAAAATAGTCTGAATATGATTATGAATTACAGGATCACCTCGCGATTTGTTGGCTCATAGGTTAGTCACTGAGTAACTATTCGTCTGTTATCGTTTCAGATTTCTTTCATTGGTCTTCATGGGCTTTTCACCTCATCAGGCTTGAGTATAGGAGTCGACTGCACGTGGAACTTTTTAGTTCTACACAGGCGTATATTCAAATACATCCAAGCTCTCTCGATGCTTCGGAAGCTCATTTGGAACTTTGATTATATATACACGTCAGAACTTCCCTGTAGAAGATTTAAACATGTAACGCATATGATTAAATATACATGAAACACTTTTGCGAAACCAACCCTCGTTTAGGAGAAAAAACACATCTATTATAAATTCTAATAAGACGTTTAATCGTACCGTAGTAGCCCCCCTTGCTGTTTTCTAAAAAGATTTATAAAATATTTTTTGTCGTCACCCATCCACTCTTCGCCCCCCTCCTTCTCTCTATATATAAACAGCACCGTCGTTCCGTAATATCTTATCGCACTTTTCATCTCTTTGGCTTTGTCGGGTGCCTTGGCTGACGGCAGCAGCAACAGCAGCAGCAGGAGGAGCGACTTCCTCGTTTCCTTCTACGGCCTCTTATCCCTCCTCTCTCCCTCTCCTTCTGCATCTTGATGTCTTACTCTCTCCTTCTTCCTCCTACTTATTAGTATTATATCCTTCATGCAAAGCTTTCCACTGCTATTCCCCTCCCACTCTCTCTCTCTCTCTCTCTCTCTCTTTCGCTCCTTTTCGCCCTTCTAATTTCTTTCCCTCCTCCCCTACCTCCATCGTTTCGTCTCTCGGCTCCTTCCCTTTTTATGCCAATTAACATACACTAAGGAGCACAGGGCAAACGTCGATTGCTGCTTCGAGCGTATAAACCGAAGGGGGGGAAGGAGAAGGAGAAGGGAATTTTAGTTCTTATATATAATATCTCTCTTTGGAGCTTTTCACCGTCGTTAATAACCTCTTGCGCCAACGTAGTCGTGCCGGCTTCTTGAAAAACCGCACGTGTATATAATCGGGCAAGTTTTTACGACGAAATAGGTCGCGGCGAAAGGAGGTGTTGGCGAGGATTTTCTTTTTCAACGTTTATTAGAGGGATTCGAGGAGAGAACCGTTCCCTAACGTCTTTAAGAAAATGTAATTTAGTTGAATGGTAATTTTATTTTTATGATTTCTTTTTTAATATTCACGTTTTTCTATATTTTATAACGTAAAATGTTTAAGTAAAATTAGGATGAAATATTTCAGGAGAAATAGGAGAATATTTCATTTAATATTTCTATGACTTCAATTGAAATTTAATAAGATTTGGTGTTGAAGGTATTTTTAAAGAGCAAAAATTTTCAAATCTTTATAAAAAGTTGTAAGAAATATTATTTCTGCTATTGGCGAGTTCGGTATAGCATAAAAATGTAAACATCCCCTGCAAATTACGCGCAGAGTGATTTGTGAAATTTAACAAGCGAGCGAGCTCGGAAATTGTGTTTGAACGGACACTAAGCGGTGGAGCGTGCGATCAGTCAGAAGGGCTCAATGTAAGTTCTTTATTATTTAAATTTAATCTTATAAATAGTATTGTGTGTAATGGATAAAGAAATTTAAATTGCGTGGCGTGTGATTTTTCGTGCAGTGAGCGGTTCATTTGCTGAGGGCTTCGTGGTTGGAGATCGTCGCTGCTGACGTATTTCATTATTACACCACCTCCGTCAAGAAGGCATCCGCTTATCCGTCGCAACCGGACTGCGATCGGGCAAGTAAAAACGTGGACTTATTCCACCGGCGCTGTGTCGTCATCGTTAGCACTAACGTCAGGACAACCTGTAGAAGCTACGATTTAGTTTGTCATCCGCCGTTTGTAGCAGATAAGTATTCTGCCGACAAAGCTCGCGGTAAACCCACCCAGCGAATTACGCCGTAAACTTACTGACCACCCGAGCCGTATACACCTGTGGAGAATTTTTTGACGCGTACGCGGTTGTCAGGCATTTACGCTGTACCATCACGGAAGATAAGATAAGTTGACTCCCGATCCACGATTGGACAACTATTATATCGATTAAATTTGCCTCATTCGGTGATTTTTTTGCTATTGTATATATGTGATTTTAGTTTACTAACGCGTGCGGACTAGACGCGTGAGGACTCGAAAGGGAAACGTTTGATGTTACGTATGAATTTATATCTATATACTTAATAATATATTGTGTCGTACTATTATAAAGAAAGAAAAACAAACTTTTTCAATTTCTTCGGCAACTTAACTACCCTATTTCATACACTCATACTTCATATTTTAAAAAAGTAATAACTATGAAAATTTAATGATATACGTATAATTTTTTCAGTACAACCAATTTTCATTATTTTTTCATCTTTTATAATTTTTTAACATTTTTTAAAATCTTTTGTTTATTATTAAAGAAAGACAGCTGCTGGAACGTCAAATAGTTGTATAAGTGCGTTAAAGTTCAAAGTCAAGCGCAATTTTCTACCATTTGTTAAATTCATCTGTATTGCCTTCACGAGCGCTACGAAGATGGAACGTTTGCTGCTTGTGGTTTTACGTTGTGAAAACATTCTGCGGTGTGTTTAGGTAAGCAAGCGAATAAAATATTTGCTATCGGATAGGGAGGGAAGAAGGAAAAAAAACGTTGTTATGGTCGGTATTCAGACCACGAAGGGCTCCGATATCAAAGCAGACGTTGTGCTTGCTCTCTCTCTCTCTCTCTCTCTCTCTCTCTCTCTCCCCCTATCTCTCTCTCTTTTTCGTGGCACGATGGGCTTGTAACTTCATCGGGTATTCTTACGGCGTCGTTGACCGTACTTTGCGGCGGCGTAAAACTCGAATTTGGCTGACGTAATAACAAGACAGCGGCTGTGGTGATATATAAGTATAGTAACATTCGCAAAAGAGAGAGAGAGAGAGAGAGAGAGAGTTGGGCTATGAGGTATCAGTCTCTGATTCGAGGTTCAAATTCTCCTGAGAGTAATGCGTTTTTCCGGTTCGGAAGGGGACAGGTTTATAATTTTTTTAAAAATAAATTTTACTTTTATCGGTTGGCTAAGATCCTTTTTATACGAGTCGTGAGATATTTTATGAATCAGTCGGTAAGGTGAGCTGAAATAAATGAAATTGCGGCAGAAGAAGAACTTCTGTTAAAAAATATCTTGATAAAGACAATGGCCGTGAGGGATTTAAAGTAGATAAAAGAGTATTTGAATTTATTTAAATCTATTCGGATTATTATTATTATTACAAAATCAATTAATTTATTTGAATGCGCATTTTATTGATGTGTTGTATCAGAAGATAAATTACTATCGAACCCAATCCTCATTATTATTCTTCGATTTCGTATCTTTAAGTTAAGAATGTATATCGTTTGGAAACGATCCTTCACAAACAACAATCTTCACATTGCGACGATACAATTTACATTATCAAGTTTAAAACCAGTACAAATAGCAGTACAAATACCAGAAGCAATTCTGCGCATTCGAAGCATTTGGGTAAAATTCAAATATATGTAATATTACCTTCGTCTTTTGTTACGGGTAATTACATTACTGAGTCAAAAGACTATTGACATTACGTTTCGTGGAAGCACGGCTCGATGGTCGAGGGAAGCGAGCGAAGCTATGGAGACAAAGCAAACATCGTTTACACACAGACACGCGCGTCCGTCTTTCTATCTCTTTCTTTCTTTCTTTCTTTCTTTAACTTTTCTACCATCTAGGTCAGTTGCAAGAGTCGAAATGATATGAAGCATAGGGGGAATAGAATACAAAATAGAATTTCCGCGACACTTGGAATTTCAAATGCAATGTTAAGAAAATGTACATATACGCGCCGTGGCGGAGATGGCGCTTTTAAAACAAAAGCTGAGAGGAAAATTTTCTCGAGCGAAGTTGGAATTAAAAAGATGAGGAAATTAAGAACTGGTGACGTGAAAGAACGTTGAAGTAGTTTACGTACACTTTGAATGTTTATTTGAATTAGAATGAGATTTCCGTTATACAGAGTTGTTTTTGTATTTTATTATGTTAATATTTTTAGTGAAAAATTTGCAGCTGCAGAATGATTTGATTACTTTATTCAATCTGGTCCCAACGGAACTGTTTATAACTTAATAGAAAGAAATGTATCGTTACCTCTTTTAGTTTATGTAGCATAATTAATTACATTTTATCCGTTCAAAAAACCAAATAATTGTTTAGGTATCTGACAAGTCTTCTGGATGTTCATTTGGTTTATTTATCAAACTCTCTTCTACTCTCTCTCTTTCTTTTACTTAGTATATATATTTCCATAGTATATGGCTTATTTTATTATTTTTCCTTGAAGATAAGCATTTTAATGCTGTTTTCTTTAATAGATTTGTAAATAGATTGAACTAAATTTCCAAACAGACCTTACGACTAAGTACCTCAGTACTAGCAATGCACGTAAGCCGCTTCATCTCTCCCCACTACGTATGAAGTGCTAAGAAATGAAATAGCCATTACATCTCATCACATTCTCTTCCCCTACCATTCCCCTTACCTTCGCGTAACCAGCAACACGAGGCTAGACTACAGAGCGTATCTTCCACCCTCGTAGCAGTAACTCCACGGCGTTAAATAACGGGAATTCGTCATCCTCTGGGTATTTAAAAAGCCCAACATTGTGGCGGAGAGACACAGGCTTTATACCACGCGAAACGTCGCCACCACCGCGTGTTTTTCATTCAGCCGGCGGATTGTCAAGGGTAAAAATCGACGGTACGGGCTTCGCTGCGTAGACGTGCACGCGCGCGTACGAAAAGGGGAGGAGACGATACTTAAGCTAATGACATTCTTCGTAACCTCTTCTGGCATGAATAATTCAGCGGAGCGTGAAGAATTTGATTTGCAAAATTCGTGCGCGTCAGCCTTCGGTGTCCCTGCGCCCTCGCGTACACCCCTTGCCTGCATCTACGACTTATATAGGAGGCTGGAGTGTATACTGAGACGAGTTCCGAGAAGCCCGATTTTGGCAATATTGCTTTCGTAGGAAATATTGGCTTTTACAATAATGTTGTGTTATTTTTTCACATTTTTGTAATATTTTTGTATGAAAAGGGATATTTTTGCTTTGCAAAAATAGTGATGAATAAAACGTGTTTTATTTTATTAATATGCTGTTGACATGAAACAACTTATTTTTATCAGTAATAAGTTATAATGTAGTTATCATTCTTATGGTGCTGATGCCCATATTGCTTTTCAACTATTGCTAAGCTCTCCATTCTTAATCCCAAGAGTATTAAATTCACACATTGAACTTATAACGTTTCGCTGATCCACAGGGAATTTGTATGAAAGAGCATTTTTATGAAACAGTAAAGCGAAAAAACTTTTAAAAAGAAAAAGAGAATTCAATTTCGAAAGATTGAAGGTACTGAACTTACAGAATAAAAAATTTGGGTTCACCTTGGCTACTGCCTGGTGAGCTCGCCAGAAGGACGTAAACGAATTTTTCCTGGGAACACAGCATGATAAATTTTTGAAATGTGAATCACGTCACGAACTTGTGCTCGGAAGGATGAGATAATATCCTCTGAGTGATAAATTTTGGTGGAGATTGTAAATGATACATTCCCAAACAGAGGAACTGATTGTTCAAACCTTTTATATTTTTTATTATCATACTGGTAGGAATAGAAACATGATAGAAAATGCTGCTCTTCAAAGAAACATTGTAAGCTAAATATTTTATTTTAAATATTTCCAGTACTCGTGATGAAAAAGTTATCAATATTCGGAAATCAATATATCGAGAAAGACAACTAAAATCATAACAATATTATTATATAACTGCCAGTAATATTATCACAAATATTATTATCAAGCTATTTTCATTCAAATTTCGATGATATTTCTCAAACATCGTTAATTCAATCGCGCAAACATTAATTACGCGCTTATTACCTAAAATAGAGCAATAACAAATAATGCTATTACGAGCATTGGAGATGATGATTAAAACCATTGCGGGAAAGGCAGAAGTTTTCTGAATAGTTAATCGGCAAAGCCAATAAAACTGTTCCAACCGAAATTCAATTAGCATGGGATTGAATCGACGCGCCGTCGTCGCCCGCCAGCGTCACGTCGCGCTATACACAATTAAGTAACTTATAGCGAATTAAGAAACTTGCTCACCCGCCGCCGCCTCTGGCGCCGTTGAAAGTCGTCAACTCGGGAGTCGCTTGCACCTCTCGCTCAGTACTGGGCGCGTCACTTCGGCATAAACCCATTCGTTACCATGCATAACACATTAGGTCTATTTGGCATCTTGAAGAGCTATTCATTTAGGCTGATTCATGATCCGCGACGTCGCGCGCGCTTACGCGCCTCTCATCCCCCCCCCTCTTCAACTCGTCGTCCTGGAGTCAAAGTGCAGTAGCCACAATATTTGAATAATATGCATATATGCAGAACGAGTGAGAGGGTGAGGTTGGAGGGGGGGAAGAGTGGGGAGAGTGACGACAACGCTGGCGACGGTGGTGGCACGCAGTATTTCACCCCTAATGCATGCTAGATATAACTCCTAATCCTGAATTTCAGCCATTTAGATTATTAACGCCCGTGTCTTGAGTTTATTGCGCCTCGTAATTGCTCGCTTTTAGTGCTACGAACATGATGGCTGTCTCTCGTCGTGTGTGTGTGTGTGTGTGTGTGCATACATGCAAGTTCATTGAAGAATAATGACCGATTCAGTGGGTGACGGGATGAATCACTTCTCTCTCTTTCTCCTTTAATGCTATGCAGCGGTTCGTTGCGTTTAATTTTATGATAAGTCATACTAGTGCAGTCATTCTCTTTTGTGGTCACACTCGGGATATTACTATCAGACATTGATTGAACCAATTTTATTTTTATTTTTGTATTTTTAATTATTTTTTTTAATTATTACAATTACTTCCAAAACATTTCTGCTTAATTATCTCATTAATTTTAGTCTCCACTTCATTCTTCTCTATTACTATAAAATTATGTACCATCTTTATGGAGATTTTTGACAATAAGAACATTTTTTCTGGAAAATACTTTTTCTCAAATTTTAATCAGAAAGCTTGATTCATTAGTGACTTCTAACTAAATGGAATTACAGGCGAAAAACCAGAAACAACCATTCTTCATTTATCGTCTCGAGCGAACTCGTAGACGTGTCGCAAAAAACTCACTTAAAGGGCTTGCTCACCGCGAAATCCCACCCCCATTAAACTCTCGCCAGGATCACCGCTACATAACTTCCTCTTTGCTTTATACATGCTCGAACTGTCATTCGCTTTTTTCGCAAGCCACAATTTTTCCTCTACCGATCGATACACACTCCTCTCTCTATCTCGCTTCTTCCGCCATTGAGCGCTTAATTAGTTGCCGATATTTCGTTCTACGTGCAAACGATTAATTAATTTGGTCAGCAGCCGCCGCGCGTGGGAACGTTAACTGCATTTTTTATGGCGCACTCGTTGTTAATTAAATTTTTTTGGGCAAAAGAGAGAGGGAAAGAGCAAATTATATTGCGAATCGAACCAAAATTAACGTGTTCACGGGGGGCCATTTCATTTACACTGACATCCGTTATTATTATTAATTTGCTAGCTACCATGCTACCCGTATAGGAGAGTATATTACTAAAATTTATGAACAGTCTTGTTTGATTATCCATTTATTCATGTTGTATTATTAGTAAGAGCAATAATTAAGCTGATATAAATATTTAAATAAAGTTCCGGGCACATGGGTAGTTTATCGAGTAGTTAGTTCGATAAATTTCTTTCTAAAAATAAGTAATGTAGAGTTATAAACTTTTTTACATATAATCGATTCATCGTTGCTATTTATAGCTTATTTGAAACAAACTAGAAAAAGCGAATTTTTTTTTTACAGAATGAAGACTTGATATTTTATGCCAAAGTTTAACGGAAACGTAAACTACTTTATTTTTAGTAAGTTCTTTTGTTATTATTCTGTATAGTTGAACAAAGAAGAAAGATACCATGATTTTATTTCATAATAGAATTATTTTATAGAAAGCAGAACAGATTTTCACGAAAACACCTTGCAGTTAACGCAGCTTGACGTAGAATGACAAAATAGTTTCTTGTCTCCTATGGCTTCTTCTTTTTTAGAGATTTTCTTTTATTTGTTTTTCAAACACCTCCTAGCAACTTTTAGTGAATGTCTCTCCGGCGGTCGTTCCATCTTTTATCGGCAGCTTTTGTCACCGGTGATAGAGGTAAGACAACGACGGATAATTATCACTCACTCACATATCATCGTATACGTTCGCCTACACAAAGACATTTTTGTTGCACTGGTTCGTTCATAGCTCCTTTCTTTTTCTTTTGTATATTCATATATATATTGTGGATTAATAAACATCTTCTCTCTAATATATTTTTTTCATGTACTTCAATTCTGCAGAAAATAGCAGCGATTTACATTAAAGATTTATTGAAACGATTTATTTTATTATAAAACTTTTCCAAATACTTTAACAGAAGCTTAAATTCACTCACTTCGTTACATACACTAACACACGTGCACTGTACTTTCTTTATAAGTAATAAAATTCCGTATCGAATGAATTCTGAGAAACTGTAACGTTCAATCTAATAAAACACAAAAACAACACTCGCGAACGAGAAGTAACGCAGTCCTACAACTGTCGACATTCAACGAAGAGCGATGGCCATGCACTCCAGTTCGTGCCGTTAAAAACCGAATCAAGACTTTGTAATTTCGCTGTATCTCTCGGATACTATGTGAAATTAAACATCTGCGTGCTCGAATAAAAGCGCGAGTATTTGATATGCCTGCAATTCGCTTTCGATTTAACCGAAAAGCAATTCTGACTTTGACTAATCAGTGTTAAACGTCAATAGAATCTAGCTTCGTAAAAGAAAGAGGCAGTAGCTTTCTTCTTTTGATGCTAGCTTTTATTTTCAACATGTTAAATGATAAATAACTCGGATATACTTATATGTCTTGAAGATTTAAGTTTTTCTCTTCACATATATTGGCACATTTTTTACAATTCACGTAACTATGCTATACTTTATTGAATCTGATAAAATCTAAGAAAAACGACGAACTTTCGTTCTGAATATCACACAGAATGATATATAATTAGATAAATAGAATAAGTGAAATAATAGAGCTGTAGTAAAAAACAGTAGTAATTGAGTTATGACAAAATAGTTGTGCTGGTACGGCAAGTTGCATAATAAAAGTTGGCATTGCACAGTCCGTAAAAATAAGAAAATTGATCACAAAGATCGAATTGGAAAAGCGCATTAAAACGCAAGCACCTTCGTCTTTCTTTACTCGCTATTTTCTTCACGTTTATTATACAATTTAAGGTTTTTATTTGATTGTATACAGGAGGTCGGAGCAGATACATACGAGAGGAGGAAGGCCACGAGTCTGGTCATTCACCTTGATAATAAAATGGAATTGTCGCTGCCTTTGTTTATTGGAAAACGTATTTTTCACAGCAAGCCATTCGAATAAGCGGTTTCAGATATTTAAAATGTTATTATAACTGATGAGTGAATTTTATTACTTCGATGGATAAATGATTTCTGAAAATTATTGTAATTACTAAAATTTCATTTATGATAAAAATTTTTTCAAATAAATCAATAAGTATGAGCTTGAAGAAAAATACGAATTTTTATATAAGAATGCTTATGATATTCTTATGATAATTATTATCATTTTCATAAGATTATTTACTTCAAATTGTAGTGATTTATCACATTAAGTCATTATCATTTTCCTTACAGATGCTCATAATTTATGGTATTTCACCGCTCATTAACAGTTCATTGAAACATTTGAAAAAAGAATCGATTACATGAAAACCTTATACAAACGCAATCACACTGTAATTCCACAGGCGCGTTAAGCCGCTCGAGCGATCGACATCCACAGCAACAATAATCACACCTGCCAATTAAACTCGCACAAGAGAGCGAGTCCTCGACAAAAAGCCTTCCCTACGCTCGACTTCTCAGACTGCATTATCCAAGTCCCCCCCGGCGCCGAAATATTCGGCAAATAGAGCGCGTCGTCGTCACCAGCGAAGCAGGAGGGAGAAACGGCTGCTCGCTCGTCAATGCGCCCTTGATTAGGGGATTAAAGGGCGCGGAGGATAATTACCGGCCGCCGACGTCGGGGTTAATTGTCGGCGGTGGTGCGCATAGTTTGTACCTTTCTACCTTCTCTACCCCTTCTCCTGCTCCTCTCTGATCGTTCGTTCGCGCTCTTCGGAACACTGGCTTTTCATCGGCGAAACGGAGAGCCGAAGCGAACTGTGCGGAGGTATTCGTTCGTGTAACAAACGACGTGTTCGAGCGAGCTTGAAGCTGGAGCTCCGGGGGTAGCAAGAAAGGACGAAGCTGACTGGGAATTTGTCGGGGAGAGAAGGATTGCAATGCCGATGAGGCGCTTTAAGATCTGGCTCGAGTTGTTGGATTCCCGGGCTCTTTTGTGTTTACACGAGGATATTGAAAAAGCTCAGATATTACAACACGATCAACAGAGATGATGTAATATAATGAAAAATTAATCAAAATTTATTTTGAAATATAGACACGAGTTTGAAAGTTTAATATATATCCATCCTCTATTTTATTAAAACATGCACGTCTTATTGATTTTCATATTTCATTTTTCAAGTATAAACATTGCTTTGATTTTACAAGCCTCCAGGCTTCTCAATTTCAATGAATAAGCAGTAAAGCATCCTTTCGCAAATTGAGAGGCATCACTCGTATACGACGTGAAAAATGCAAAAAATAATCTTTCCCCTTGCGTTTGCTTGCCTTCCTCTCTCTCTCTTTTTCTTTTTTTTCTCTCAGAAACGAGAACGCATCCAGGGGCAAAATCCTCAGAGGGAAAAGTAAGAAGTGGGCTCCACTCGCGCGCGTATATATATATATGTACCAACGGAACGATATATTCCCATCTATCCAAAGCCTTCCAATTTTTCAAGACAAATTCCTGCCTCTACCTCCCCCTCCTCCTCCTTCTCCACCCCATATCTTACCGCCTTTATTAAAATGAGGAAAGTGGTGAAAAACGAGCTTGTTTAATAGATGCTCCGTTCCCCGTCGAATTTCTATCTCTCAGGCGCGGCGCACGCGAATCTTCCAGCCGGCCCCTAATAAATGTTCCCCACTCTCGGGCGACAATCGGTCCAGCGTCCCCGCCAACATATTTCTCTCTCCCTCTCTTGGCGAATTTATACGTTCTTCTCGTTTCTCTCTCTCTCTCTCTCTCTCTCTCTCTCTTTCTCTTTTCGTGTCGATCTCGCGTACGCGAGCCAATGAGAGACGCTCGATCCGTTTATTTCACGGATGATAACGCCGAGCGACAGATTTATTTCCATGCGAGGCAGTAGTCGATGTTTCGGGGTTATCACTTGCCTGCGCGCGCGTGCGTCGCGACTTTTACAGTTGCACTCGTTGCAGTGCGATTGTTCTTATTGGATGTAGATGCGAGCCAGCAATCGAACGGAAAGGGAGTATGTCGTTGGCCAACGGCGACGATATGAAAACAATCACTTGTCCCGGCGTTTATAGTTTCACGGCGAATTGGTGTGGTTCTTTTTTGAGGAGATGGCCGTCCGGGAGGATGACGGACGGTGGCGTGTGTATCGATTGCCGATCAGTTGTACTTGGATGGGCTAGCACTGTTGATGTTTCATTGAAAGCGACGATTAAATCATAGTTTTCTTTTTTATTAGATTTGAACGACTTGAAAAGAACTTTCCATGTTTTTTGTTTTCTATTATACTTTTATAGCACTGTGGGACCTAAATCCGCACTTAGGTAACGCTTATCCGTGACAAGAACACTAAAAAATAAAACAATTTCTCATAGTTCCTTTGACACCTTTTATTGATTAATTTTAATAATTCACTATATCAGTATGGGTTTGGATGAGGATATAATGAATAAATCATAACATTTATAAACAAAAAAATATTGAAAATAAAATATAATAATCTAGAAATGCTGAAGGTAATAAATAATAAATATATTACATCCACTAAAAGAGTTACAAAAGTTCTCTGAAAACTATGCCCCGTGTGAATTTACCAGTATCGTGCAATATTAAATAAGTAGTTATTTCTTTGGGTATCGATGCAAACTTATTTATTCCAATTGGCTGTTTGAATCATTTCCCATTGGAAAAATCTATCTATTGAGCAGACTGGTCTAGCTTGTATATATTTCCAGCAAATATCAAACAGTGCTTCGGCAATTGTGAATGATTCTTTGTTACATTTATTCTCACATATAAAGTATTTTCATCGTCCAATTTCTTCGCATCATTCATAGTTAGATTTACAAACTCTACTCTTCTGAGGGTTCTAAAAATAAGAGCTACACGTACCTGTATTATGAGAATAATTGTTACTTATTGAATTTAAATATGAACAAGATTATATTACCTTTTCACTAAAACATACAGCATCAGGTGATTCATGCAGTAATTTTGAAATATTTTCTTTGATAAATATTTCTGATTTCTGTGGCTGATGTTCGACTAATTTTTTTTTAAAAAGCTAGCAATCTGTTGTAGCTGCTGATATTAATATTATTATAAGCATTGATGGTGGCTTTCAACATAGAATATGTTGACCATAAACTTGGTAGTGCATAAGTTTTTGCAAGGTCAGTGAAGTAAACTAACAGAACTTCTTCGCAATAAGAATTTGAATATTTTTCCTTTCTCCATTTCTTAAAAGCATTGTACGCTGGGGTATATATAATCTTCTTGATTTTTTGGTAACAAATTCGATGTGATATTCTTTGCTGCTTTTATAATTTCCTTGGGAACAATGCCACCATCATCACTATCACTATCTGAATTACTCATTGTAGAAATTTCAATTTTATTTATCTCAATAAATTTTTTAATAGAAAATAAATTAAAGAGCATTTAATTAGCTAAAAAGAAACTTGAAAAACAAACTTAACATAAAAAACTAAGAAAATTGAAAATAATATCAAACGAGTAGATGTTGCTGGATCATGTACGAATTCAAGCAGAAGTTCATCGTGACGTAAACGCTCAATGTAAATCAGAAGAAACCTGCAAGATGGTGCTAGCGTATATGGAAATTGGAAGGAAGAGAGACAAAAGAGAGAGAGAGAGAGAG
>JAYJLV010000056.1:533595-552527 GCA_036873485.1 Torymus texanus
CGTGGCGAATGCTGATGGAGGATAGTTTTCATGACTTTTTCTAGGTGAAATTCTTTTCGTGGCCAATATTCATGTGGAATTGTTTTCGTCCGAGCCGGCGATATAATGTATTATTACATTTGAATTTTAATAATTTTCGATCGTTTAAATTAATCATTGGAAATACAACACCAAAATCAGATATATGTGGAATTCTACGGAAAGTTTCCCCTAAAAGACGAAAAAGAGAATTTTGAGACCCGATTCTGAACTAATTATTTTCTTATTCTATGGGTCAAAGAAAAGACGAACAAAATTTGGAACCAAAGAAAACGCTCTTGGACACCCTTTTATCGTCAAATCAATTTTCCTTATGGGAATTTAACATGGGAAAAATGGTCAAAAAGTAGTCACTAATCATTAACCAATACTGAGATCCCAAAAATGACAAGAAATTTCCAGAACAAAACAGTTAGAGTAGAAGAATAAAATTTTAATTTAAGCTAAAGATAGTTAAAATCGGACAATTATGTACAAAGTTAGGTGCATTTGAAAATGGCAAAAAATGACGAAAACAATGAAAATTTTAAGAATTTCGTGAATTCGGGAAAAAATGCTCATTTTTGTCATTCTTTACGATTTTCAAAAAGAAAAGAATTAGTTTAGAAACGTGTCTCCAAATTATTTTTTTTTTCGTCGTTTTTACGACCATTTTAGGGGAAACTTACCGTAGAATTTCACATATAAGTTCTAGATAGAAAATAGGTATTCTAATTTTGTAATTTATCAAATTAGTGAAGATGCTTTCTATCATCGCGAAAGTGGATCCAATGGAAGAGCAATAATTTGCTTCAGAACACCTATTTTCTCACTGGAAATCTTATTCGGATCAACTCTGATACTTGTAACTTATCGCACTTCTGCTTTAATTCGTCAAACTATTCTATTCTCCGTTTCTATTTCTGTTTCCGTGAGATAGTCACTCTCATATATATTCTAGAACGGTAATTCCTTTATTATCGTTTTATACAATGTTACATTTAGCAATTGTAGTTATTTGATTGACATAGAAAACAATTTCATACAAAAGTATCTGGGTGATTCTCAGCAAAAGTGCGCAGATTCTGTCCTGTAATCTCCGTGGATATTTTATTAGATTTTATAATATATAATCTTCAATTTTTTCAAAGATACATTTTTTTACAAGAATGAAACTCAAGTTACTAGAATATGATATGGTGAAATTAAAAATCACTAGTTGTTCATTATCATTCAATGAATGATGCTTATTTACTACCACGGAGATTACATGTAAAACTTAGCACTTTTGATGAGAATCACCCATCTATTATTTACAAAGTCTTGAGAAAGATATTTATTTCGATTGCTAAATATTTTTACATTGGTATAACTCAAGTAGAAACGAATTTTCTTTTGCAATTAAGTACATCTTTCAATTCTATATCAACGGCTTAAATGAAGAATGCGCTGGTTTAGTGGATGCTTAAAATCCAGCCATTGTAGAAGATGGCTTAAAAGTTACGTCAGCTTTTTTTTCAATAAGTATCTGTTTGGGCATGTTTTCAGGATAGCAGTCAACATTAAGCGTTCTTTGAGAAACGCTTCTAAAATGTGGTCAATTAGGAAAGCTCGTTCAGAAAGATGCTGCCTTGATAGATCGAAGATCGCTGTACTGTAAAACCCATCTAGATTGAGAACCTCTGTTACTATCTCTGCTTACAAGTTAATAACCTGCTCTCTCAGACGTGAAAGTTTAGAAACTTTTGGGTCTACGCTCTAGGCATTCAGGGTAGCTCACAACCATGTTTAGGTGATACACTGGATGGCTCTTCGTATTTAAAAAGCCCGGCGCATCCAATGCATGATTTATGTATTCAATATAGCCGATGACGAAGTCTAACTGAAGTTTGCTGTTTTAGGCTCCTATGTACCGGAATACATTCAATTTCTAGTTAACCTTGAAAATTGCATAGCACACAGCCTAGATTTCGTCATCGGCTTATCGGCCATCTCGAACATTTAGACTATATGCATTGCATGTGTTCTTACATTTATACAAAGTTATCAGCCTATACGGTCTTCACCCATACCTTGTTACGTCTAAGAAAGTGGGTTAGCTTCTTTTTGTAAAAGCGCTTCGATAAGCTGTTTTTCTGAGAAAATATCCAAATAGCTGCTTTTTGAAAAAAAAGAAAAAAACGCTGAGCTAGGTGGTACCTGAAGCAGTCGTCTGAAATGCTGATATGTGAAGTTTCCGCTGAACCAGCTGGTCTTCCTCTCAGCCGTCGCTATATACGTGAATGCATACATGTGCACGAATGGATAAGTTATATATTATGCTGAGAAGCTCCGAAACTTTGAAACTTCACTTGCAAACTAACTTCATCAGGCGTCACAGACTTCTGTCTACCTATATCACACCTCGCACCTAACCATACCATGATATCATAACGCAATATTTAATTAATGGCTTGCTAACTATTCCAACCGTCTATCAATTCAACGCGAATGATTCACAGTCTACTAAGCTGTGCAATTCATTACATCTTCCAGCTGTTCACCATCCCCCTTTTCGCAAATCGTATAAAATTAATCAAAATTTTAAAACGCTGCACGCTCGAAACATCTGCAAGAAACTCGCCCTTTCTACGAATTTCACATTTTACACCTCTTCCACCAGTGATCCAATAAATTTCCCTTTCTCACCCTCCTTAAAAAGTCCCAAAACGATCTGCTCTCCCTCTTCCGTTCCCTGAACATCTTTTGCCGCAACCCTTCGCTCCTCACCCCGTCTTTAAGCAAAGGAAATCCCTTTCCTTCTCCCACCGCGATACCTTCATTGCGATCGTCCCATTCCTTCTTCCCTCATTGTCTGCCAGCGTCGACTAAGCCGACAATTCCACGCGAACCACAACCCCGCAGCTTTTAAACTCAATTAAAGTCGCGCGCCCGCGTGCGACGTCGGCTTCGCTTGTAATCCGGTGAGAAGTGCCGCTTGGTGATCGCGCAGTGTGCTCGCTAACCCGCCCGCGGCTGTCCGGTGCGACCCTCGTTCGGGAATTCTTTTTTTTTTACTTATACGTGGGTGGTACTGATCGAGATCTCTCGGGCCTTTTCGTCTGATGGTGGAACTTTGTGCGTGAGAGAAAGGGAGAGTGAGAATATTTTTCGAGAACCGCGAGGAGCAGCAGTACAGTGCGTGTAATTGGAGGGTGTGCTCAGACTTGCGATTACTTTGTGGTAAAGCTTTCGCGAGATCCTGCTGCGGTTAAATTTCATTTTTACATCTTCCGTTGGAAATGTTTAGTGTCATATTTTACACGCAGCTTTTATTTAGTTCATAGCTTTGTTTTACGACGATTCGTAAATGTAAGATTTCTTTTTTAGTTTTCGCGACAACTTTTCTAGATCCGCGGACATCTCACACAGGACACAGTATAAGTGTTCACGTGGAATTGCTCGTTACCGTAAGAAGTCTTAGCTTGGGGATTACCTCAAAGTTCGTCAAGCGTCACTATATATACTCCTACGGATGTTAGGGACTTTCTAACAGCACACAAATGCTTCTATCTTGATTGCGTGTTCCGAGATGTTTTATACTTCTGTTTTTATGCGACGGATTAAAGTGCATTTATCCCCTTGGAATTATTTAACGCTCCATTATCTCGGACTTATAATGTGATTTCGATAATAAGAGATTGCGCTGGTTTATTTGAGAATAAATGATTTATTTTATAGCGATAAATGTGTTTTATTATAGTGACTGAATGCTTACAAAAGTATACATACACATATATATATAGAAATTATTATAAAATCTCTTCTTAACATAAACCATAACGAAAAATCTGTCATTTATCTCATATTTTACAATAAATATTGATAATATATTAATGAATTTATTATAAAATAAGAGGCTTACGGGACGTTCTGTTCATTCTATATAAAATTACACAAAAATATATATATATATAAACACACATGCAGTGGTACCACCGCACATCAGGACAAACATCCGCGGGGCCGCGGCATCATTGCCTCGTGGATTCGGCGGCAGCGGCGGCGGCGGCGCGCATACGCGAGCACTTACAAGCCACTTACCGGGGCCCTCGACTTCCTAATTACTTTTCGCATAATTAGCGCTTAATAATTTCGCGAAGCTCCGACGAAAGCAGCCTCCTCTGCTCTTCCAGCTTGCCACAGGGGAGTACAACATATATATAAGTATACGTGCGCGAGTCGTGCGCCACGCACGCGTTTTCCTTGGCCCCCTTTCTTCGCTATCAGCGAGCTCGCTACACTATACTATACCTCTCTCTCTCACTCCTCTCTCTTTCCCTCCCAAGAGTTTTAGCCTCGCGGCCGCCGCCGATAACGCGCCCATTACGGGCACCGTTACTCGCGCGCAAGTTCGCGGAACATCGCTATGCAACGTCGAGTTTCGCAAACTCGGGAGCCCTCACACCCCCTTGCCCCGCCGGCGAGAGAGCAAGGGAAGGGAGGTGAACATCAAACTTCGTAACGAACTTCAATGGTCGTCGGTAATGCATTGACGCTTTTTTCGCTCCGAGGTGCTCTCCCATCTACGTTCTACCTCACCTCCATGCACCCTCCACCTCCTCGGCCCCCTATCGACCAACCTCCTTGCCTCGTGGCTGATTAACGAGCGCGTGGGCGCGCGAGTTGCGCTAAAGCAATTTCTAGCGGATGCTGAATTTACCTCGTCATTTTGGCTGATGCGCATTCTTGGGAGAAGTTGGGTGAGATGTTAATACGAATTTTATGATGGAGATTAATTCTTATCTGATGTTATATATATGTTTGAATAAAGGATATTTGGAGTAGTTTGCTTTTTGAAAAGTTTATAAAGATACAGAAATCGTTTGCTTTCGGGAATAACCGGAATTAAGTACGGCGAAATTTCTGAATTTTAAAACAACAAACAATTTTTATCTTTTTTATTTGGCATATTACAAGGTATTTAGAAAAGTATATAAACTTCTCTGGACGCTGTTCCAACTGAATTTTAAATATTAATATAATTAATTTATTTCAACAATTCAATTGTTATTTTATTAATTTTTTATATATCTCTTGAGATATAAAGTTTATGCTATTTTTATCTGGAAAATTTTAGAAAATAATTTTAAAAATTTTTGCCGAAACGCAAACATTATATTCGACGGTGTAATGGTCGATTGACCGATCGATATGTCAGAGTCTTACTTGACCAACCAGTATTTTATAGAGAAAATTTTTTGTAATTTTATACTTATTATTAAAAATGAAATCTTTCCTTAAAATTTGCAATTGAAAATAACTAAAATTTGTATAAAAATTTGTTTATAATAAGTGGTTATCGATCGATGGATCAAATGTAGTATGTAAATCTTAAGATAGATGGCGGCACTAACCACATATGGATCGATCGATACGTCAGGAAGTCAGGATAGAAGAATCGATAACATGTTGGTAGTACCTGAAAATTGAAATAGATGGCAGCAGTTGACACATAATCGATGGGTAACTCACGTAATATATAGCATAGATCATTTCGTAAAATATTTTCATCATGTATCATCGATCAATAAATCGATCGAATTTTATTTCGTAGTTACAAGACAGGTGACGCCACCATGAACAATTCCGTCAAATAACTTGGAGAGTCTATGCACTTAAAATAAGAAATATAGTTTTGTTCTTGTTCTAACAACTCAGACCAGAAAATTTCCAAATACAACTTATTCTTTTCAATTTAAACTTCTTTTAAACTTTTAAATAGGAATTTTTACAGATTGCCTACTCGATGTTTAAGATAAAAACTATTTTTACCAGAATTGGAAAAACATCTCTAATACATTTATAGCTTAACTTTATTTTAAACACTGAATTAAATAATTATATGGTTTCCTTCATTCTCTATTCTGTCTTAAAATATATACTATTGTTAGAGCCAAGACAGTGATCTACAAATGTTGTGGCCACTCTCACTGATTATTTAATAAAAATTAATTCTGTCTACTTTACCTTGTTTATATTTATATTTTCCCAATAATACGCATAATTTGAAAAAAAACAAATAAATTTTTTAGACAGCGACCATAGTGAAAATAGTTAAAACCATAGTTGCTGTATATATTACTTTGATCTACGAGCAGTTCTCCTCCATTCATGCTCTTTGCCACCCAATAGATGGCGACACTATGTCCTTACATGGATCGACAAATTAAATCGATAAGCATTATTTATGAACACAGTAAAACTTTTATACCACTAACAAATAAGGAATGTATTCTTTATTATTATTGTTTCCTGTGCCACTAATTTATATGCATAATATTAATGTTTTTATAATCACATTCAAAAATAAAATAATTTATATGCAAGTATCATACGCACTGCAGAAAATTTAATCACTGTAGATTCGTAAAGTACAATAATTATTGCATAGCCCACACTATTGATTATTCTTTTATTTAGATTTTACAGAAAGTTGATATTGTCGAAATAGAAAGCCCGATACACTTTTATCATCCTACTTATCGATTTCACTGCGCTAACCAAATATTTGTCTTCCTCTCTCTCTCTCTCTCTCTCTCTCTCTCTCACACCCATCGCCTTTAGTAACGGCACCTACTTAACGCCCAACGATTCGAATTATTTCACAAGTAGGTAGAATAAACACGAGCATGAGGAACTGTTTCGAATCAAAACAAACTCCCACAACATGGGTCATTGTAACCTTGGCAGCACTGGCCCTCTAAAAAAAAAAGAACTTCTCCACGTCGCTTATATCCGGCCGCGATGCACTTTTAATTCTTTATTATGAGAAATTAAAAATTGAAAACTCCCTTATAATCACATCATATATTTTTCTTCTACACTTGGCCCCGTTACGATCACATCATTTTCAATTTACTTTCCCATCAGCGAGTCGCATAATAAAACTAATGACAATACTCCGCAGCTCGGCGACCCTTTTTTTAACGGTTATCCCATTATACACACAAGCGCCTAATCCGAGCACCAAAAGCGCTCATGTGCTGATGCACAAATAACATAATCGGCGCCGCGGGCTAAAGAAAAAGAAAAAAATCCCGTTCTCTCGATGCGCGTGCACCGCGTGCAAGTAACAACGCGAGAGGATGAGTGAGCGAGGTAGAAAGAAAGGAAGAATTTTTCACGCCAATGACTCGCGCCTCCGTATATATACACATACATACGCATCGTCGTCACTATACGCGGTCCTATAAAGAGCATCTCTCAATTATTACTCCCATCGCACTCCCGTCGCGAGCTCGTTAAACAAATAAGTTTAATAAGAGCGCCATACTACCTCTCTCTCTCTCTCTCTCTCTCTTTCTCTCTCTCTCTCTCTCTTCACCTCGCTCACGGCGAGTTTTATTACACGCGAAGTTGACGTGACGTGTGCGCGTAATATACACTTGCACTTTCGTATATAGATGTATATACGAGCTGCGTAAACATATATACATATACATATTTAGTTGCGTCACCGTGCGCGTGCGCAAGAGGAATCTCGTAGCAATCACAGAGGCTTAATGGGCGCCCAGGTCGCCATCTCCGCTATATCGGCCTTTTAAAAAAGAGGCACCTCAAGTGTGTGTGTGTGTGTATCCATGTACAGAGCGAGTCTGACAAATGATGGGCGCGCTCTCGCGGCGTGACAATAGCGCGCGACAATGTAGCTGCATGTGTACGACACAGAGAGAGAGAGAGGAGCTCAGCTCTCGCGCGATATCGCGGAATCTTAAGGTATACCCCCCGAGATATGATCGCTCTCGGCCGCAGAGGAGGATTGATCGTCCCTTCTTTCATTCAAATGCTGCGGTGATGCGTTTTTTTCTCTTCCCCCCCCCTCTCTCTCTCTCTCTCTCTCTCTCTCTCTGGGCTCTTCGTTCATGCTTTTTGTTCAGGTCTCTCGGTTTGGGGACCACATATATATGTACCAGGTGTCCTTGGAGAATTCGAACGTCACTCAAAGAGGCTGATGACTCGCTTGAACGCCATATCGCTTGGGCACGCGAGCGAGGGAAGAAGAGAGTGTGAAAGAGAGAGAGAGAGAGAGAGAGAGAGAGAGAGAGAGAGAGAGAAAGACAGGAACTTCCTTCGGGGATCGCATCGAATCGTGGAGTTTTATCTCCTGGCATTTGGGGGAAAAATTGACCTCGCGCTCGCTCTCGTTCTTCTCGCACACGTCGATCCTTGACGAATCAACGGCACCCTCTTCGACGTTTCTATTTTCGTCTTTCTCGCTCGCGTCGTGTGGTACAGAAGCCGCGCGTCGTCGACCATATATACGTCGAGGTAGGATTAAGTAGGTGGAATTTTTCAAGTTTTATCCGATGGGATCGCTCGCGCAGGCGTACATATAACTGTGTAGTACATGCATGGTACGTGTGTGTATATATATATATATATATATATATATAAGTTATGCGTTTTCGTTTTGGTCGTATCGCGCGCTGCTATCAAAATTTATTATTTTATTGTCCAGGTGATATTCCGGCGTATAAACGAGGCTATTAATTTCGTATGCAGGAATGAGTGGGGGAGAGAGCGGAGATGCTAACGAGGAAAAATAAATTGGAGCGTTTGTATAGAATATAAAAGAGTTTGGTGAGAAAGAGTTGAGCAATAGGTTGTTTGAGTTATTATCGTTAATTATTCCGTTACTCCTACATCATTTTGTAGACGTCAAATTAGAATTTTTCAAAAGATCAAAATTTCCAAGTATCTTTATTTTAATATATTAAAAAATTGCCCATCAAAGCAGTTAATTTTCACGTACAAAAGTATATATACCTACCTTCCAAATCTCCTCACATTTTCATACCAGAACAAAGCTCGCAGCTCTATATCACTCCTTCCTTGGTTCAAGCGCATATAATAAATAAATAAATATATATATATATATATATATATATAGATCTCTGAAATCCATCCGAACGCTATCACCGACCGAAATCTACCGCTTATACATAGGCGTATATGTGTGTATATATACTCGCAACCACGGGGCATCATTCTCTCCACAGACGGATTTTTTTTTTCCTGGTCGTTTTTCCATTATGCAACCGCGATGATCCGCCGATACGCCAAACCGACTCTCTCGCATGCGCGTGCGCGCTAAATCCTAGAACGGGATGAAGGGAGAGAAAAGAGAGTAGGAGGAGGCGTGTACGTTACGCACATACACGCCGCATATATATATATATATATATATATATACACACACGTAGGGGGGAACTGACCGGTTTGACATATTTTAAGGCTTCTTTGTATTTTTGTTTGCGGCCACTCAAGCCCACCGGGCCCTTTTTACCGACTCTCTCTCTTTCTCTCTCTTTCTCCTCTCTTTGTTGCTGCTCCTTTGGCAGCGCGCGAGCGAGCGTAGTGTCTCCGGGGCTCTTCGATATTCCCACAGAACTCCCTGAATGTGTCACCCCTCCGCTCAGTCTTTCTCTCTCTCTCTCTCTCTCTCTCTTTCTTTCACAGACTCAATAAAATCTCTCCGAGTATGGGTATGTAGAAGTCTTACCTGCGCGCGAGTGAGCGCGACTGTCCTTTTCGAGTGAAAGAGTCCTTTTTCTGGCCCCGCGCACATATAGCGGAGAGTCTCACTAGGGAAAAAGTCGAACGATCGTTTCCTAGTTTTCCAGTGAGCGCAGCGTGTGCATGCGGAGGGTCGGAAAAAATTTGACCTATAGATACTATATATATATATATAGTATAGACGGTATCGAAGAGTTAAGGAGATGGTGTGGCAATAGAACGAGGCGCGAACAATAAGAGCAGCTTGTCATTTTTGGGCTGATCCCTTGACATTTTTGTTTTCTTTGAAATATTACGCATTTTTTTTTTCTTTCCTTGCTTTTCTGAAAACTCGTATGAATAGTGGAAGATTTTTATCTGAATAACAAGTGTTTTGATATATATTCTTTGAAGCCCACAATATATGTATATGTGATTCTACTTTAGATTGTATTTTCGTCACTTTGAAAATCTTTTAGAATCTCAGTATTTCATTAAATCTGTTTTCATTACAGAGTATGGCAATGTTTCACTGCGTCTTTGACTATAAAAAGCATTCCTTGAAAATTAATATAGAACTATGCACGCTGCATTTAAGGTATAAAGCATTCCTTGTTGTTATATGTTTCAAGATTATTTCTATTTTTGTATTGCAGGTCATACCACTATTGAATATATAATGACACACCGATGATGCAACCTCGAATATTGTCGAATATCGTATATTTAAAACACTCGAACTGAGAATTTGAACTTCATGTTTAAATAATACTTTTTAATTTTAGCTCCGTATAAGCTAACAAAGTTCATACGTTTCAAATGCTCAGTGGATCAATATAAAGCTGCATTTAAATAAATAAAGAAAAATATATTTAAAGTTTGGGGTTACGTCAAGGTTGATTCCTAAAATATAAATACCCATATTGTCAAAATATTTCGAAAGAATGCGTTATTTATATCGTAAGAAGCTATATGAACAGGAATAGAAACTACTTTTTAATTCATAGGTCTATACGAATACTTGAGCACGTAGTACCGAAATATACTATTACGCATTCCATAAGAAGCAGCTCACATTATTTAATGAGTAATTAAAATTGAATAGATTGCATAGTCTTGCTTCAGACCCATACTTTTAGAAAACTAACCAGCACCCGATCTCTCCTCTCCTAATACCATAACTTTTTTATTGTGCTCAGCTACTTCTAAACTGGTCAGCCTCCGAAAATTCTCGTTTTATCCTTTAACTCAATAAAACCGTGGAGAAACTCCCTCGGATCGCCCGAATTTCCCTTTTCTTTACGGGCATTCCAGGACCATCTTAAAAAGAAGCTGTCCACACACTCAGCCTACCATATATATATATATATATATAACCTATCGAAATTGTAAAAATCCCCGAGAACGAGCAAACGGCATGGACTCACGTGGCTTTCAAGTCCCCGAGGGCGCCGTAAAAATTAACGAAACAGTTGACGGGGATAGATCCACACTGACAATTTACGACGCGACTGCGCATAATGCGCGCGCCCTCCCTCTTTTTTTTTCTTCTCTCTCTTTCTCGCGTCGTATAACGTTATAACCCAGTGGACCAGTGGCCGCGTCGAGAAAATTCATATAAAACTGCTGCGGCTGGCTAAGGGAGTTTTTGGGGCTAAGGTTGTAAAGATTGGAAAGCGAGTCGTGCGGCACGGAAGTTGCGGCCGAGGCGCTTTTTCTATCGATACTGGCGGACCGGTGAGAGGAGAATTTCAAATCGAGGCTGTAAATTTATTGCGGGGGTAGCTTATTGTATGCGCTTTTCCAAATGCTGGATAAACAAAGAAGTTACAGCTAATGAAATTTTCAAACAATATAGACGGAGGATGTATGAATCGTTTCGTTGAAAATGGGGTTTGGAGAGTCTTTTTGAGTTATTAATAAAGAATTATATAGCCCATATAATATTTAAAAAATAACAATAAGATTTTTATTAGAGATAGGTTTAGTAAATGACTAACATTTTGTAGTGAACTGTATAAAATTTTCTGTTTTGAAATTTAAAATTTTTTTTTTATAATTAATATTTTTGGCTAAAAATTTTACTTTTATAAACATTATATGAAATTTTAAGCATCATTAACTTTATAAAAACATAAAGTATGGTAAGAATTAAAAAATTATACAATTAGGATATACAACAGAATTTTTTTTAATGTTTACTTTACGAGATATGATAAAAATTTAGAACAATTATGAATTGATTAATATCGAATTAACAAATTAAAAACAATGTCGCTACTAAAAATTCGACAATATTTTGAATCCTAGGCTTTATAACTATGTTATGAAAAATTCAAGAATAAATAAAAGATTTTAATCATAATATTAATTGAAAATTATTTATATAATTAACAATTAATAAAAAATATACATTATCATCCAAATAATATTAATTAAATGTTTGTCAATTCATTGTTGTTTACAACCAATAATAAATTTGTTGATTAATTAAAGGCAAACTTCTGCTTAAAACGAATTCATGAATTATCAATACAAAAAAATAGAATTATACGATTGTAGTATATATTATTAATTTTAGCATAAGTTGTTTTAACGGTGAGTATTTTTTTCACTTATTAGATTGTAATTCTATTACCGGAATGTTAAGAAATTAAATATGAATATAATATGAAGTAATAATTTAAAAATTTCAATTTCAATAATTTGGTACATATAATTCAGTAAATATACTCATATTATAAAGGTTATTCTAAATTATAAACATAGTTTGAAATATGTTATTATTCTCTACTACTTTTTATAACCAGGATATAGTATACAATTTTATATATACAGCAGTTACTATATTTTATGATTATATTACTATCGAAGTATTGACTTTATTATAGTTCTGTTATTATTTTCTCTCAAAATAGAGCATGAATATTTAATTTAAAGCATTTGCGCCATTCCAATTGTAAATTCAAACAGTTTGAGTTATAACGCTCAATTTGTCGTGTTTACGCCATTCGTATACAGTTAACTATACATAAAAATGACGTAACCATAAAACAAAAGTGTAGTTATACTCTCAAACTTTTCAAAAGCGCAATATCGTACTTTTCTCGATAAGAAGTTTCAAACAATAAGTGCCTCGAAATTTTAGGACACATCAAACCTAAAATTGTTTTCCATCTTCCGAATGATTCACTTTAAAAGTCTACGTAGGCTGTTAACTTTTAGAAGACCCACGACATCGATCAGCCGGCGTAGGATGAGCTACAGCAGTAGCATCTAGATGCAGAAATTTTCTCTATGGGATTAAATATGAGGCGGGCGGATAAAATCTTGTCCCTTTTCTCCGTCTCAGCGTTGACGCGCGATGGGAGGAATTTTCGAGTTTCCCAATGCGAGCGCACGCATCGAATTTCTCGGGGCATAACTTTCCACTCGGCAGCGGAGACTGACTGAGGGGGCGGGGGATGATAAGACGGGAACCGTCGGCGAGTTTTTAATACTAAGAGTTTTTCGAACTTTATCCTTTTCCAGCCTTTTTTTCATTCTCTCTCTCTCTCACTCTCTTTTCTCCGAGTATATAAATATGCATGCGATCTCTCTCTCTGTCTCTCTCTCTCTCTCCTTGATACTCAGAGCGAGAGAGAGAGAGAGAGAGTGAGAGCGAGTGGCGAGTCAGATCGTATTTCATTTTACTTCCTTCATCGTGGAAGTAACGAAACGTCCTAAGATGGAATTTGAATTGCAAATACGTTAAAGGATATTTTCATGTCTTGCCGAGGTGTATAACCTATTTCTTTTTTTTTTTTCATGGACACTTTCTCTATTTTTGTTTTCCTCTCGCGGATCCTGCGAAATTACGTGTATTCAGTTACAGCGTCAAGTGCGAGCGGGTGTATAATAAGCTCATTTTTAACATTTATAAAACCCGCTCGATCTGAATATTCATCATAGTGACGAATAAGCGTGTGTACGGTCTAAGTAACTTTTTGATAAATAACTTACGCGAAAATGCTGCCGAGTGCATTGCCACTCATTTCACTCGCTCTCTCACTCTCAAAGAGATTTTGCATATTCTAATTCAGTCCTAATAGATACACCGAAATTCCAAATACCTCGCTGCTTGATTATAATATTTGTTTGCAATCCCAGAAAAGCAAACATTAATGGATTTAACAATTTGTTTAGATTAAAATAAATAATAAATTATTTATAAAATATTTATACAAGTAATATATAGGTTGAATTCTCAGAATTCTGATAATCAAAAGATATTTTTTATTCTAAAATAGATATCCTATTATTTTAATTGAATTTAGCAACGAAAAAAAATTATATCAAGGTGGTAAAAGACATTTTCATCCCCTAGTCCAATGAAACTAAAATTTATTTAGTTTAACCATTCTCTTTCTTCCAGCAATTAGAATTATTAAATTAGCATAAATCTACTCCTATATCCTTAATTAAAAATCTCGCTTAGCCTCATCAAATAATACTCACCCTCTCCCTAAAAGAATACGACAAAGAATCGAATAAAAAAAAAGTTCTTCACATCCCCAACGTCGCACAATAAGCACTCGAGTTATCTTGAAGAAGCGAGCAACTTCAACATTAGGGAGCGACTGGTGGGGAGGAAGAAAGTATCCCCGAGTCGCGCAATATCCCGAGCGGCGCCGATATCGGTCTCCAATTTTTTCGCAGCCGATTTACTTCGTCTCTCGCGTCGAGTCAGCCCTTCTGTGAATTTCACAAGGTGGCGGCGACTTGCAATAACCGAAATTGCACGGGTAGAAGGTTACCACTTAAGATAGCCGTCGGGTTATGTGTCTCGTAAAGATTCATCATACGCATGCGCTTTGAGTCAACGCGTTTATCCGCTATTTTTGCTGTTGGAAGGTTTTAGAAATTTGTGGATGTGAGAAAGGATTCTACGGTTAATTAAAAATAACGACGATTCATCTCCTACATGCGGTTATTCATTCCAAATGGGGCTTATATAATATATACAGGTTAGTACGACTGTGTTTTACCGAGAGCGCGGCCACTTTTGCCGACTCATTAACAACGCCGTAACAATTACATTGTACTAAATGGAATTTATTCGTCCGAGCACTTGACATTATGATAATGGTGCAGTAAAAGGTTGAATTAAACATTAGTGCAGTTCGCGCTATGACTAAATTATTGTCAGTGATAACAGTGCGTGCCTCGTTCGGAGTGATTAATCGGGTGATAGAAATTCTGCACTAATGCAGTTATTGCACTATAAATTGAAACCATCATCATTCATGAGCATACTTATAAATCTTTGTGGCAATTTCACCACAAATTTATTCATTTGATTTTCTATGTAACTTGGCATAATTTGCCTTTTATTTGGAATTCCATTAAATTTAACCCTCAACTTATCCCTCCATATTCCCATCGTTTATACATTATCCCCAATAACTTAAAAACAAAAAAGAAACAAAATAAACATCAAAGTTTTCCATCATTGTCAGCCCAAAGTATTCCCATCACATACGGATACATCTGCTTTGTTACCCCGTAATAAGGGCATGCGTATACGATCCAAGACACCATGCGCCACACAGACAATCAATCAGTCGCGCGACGACTCCTTTCGCACATATATATATACACACACATATATGCGTATCCTCTTCCTTTTACCACTTTCTCCCTGTCTTTCATGCCGCGTCTAACCGTCTTGTAGCAATCTCACCCCATCCGCGTGTGTGTGTGTGTGTGTGTGTGCGCCACGACCTTCCTGCAAATCAGCGAGGGCATCAACGCGTATACGTCACGCATCGTGCACGTTCCTGGCTTCTGGTATATATAGTATATATACGTACAAAAGCATCTGCGCCCAGGATATTCTCTCTCTCTCTCTATCCTGCTCTCTACGAAGAAAGAGCCACAGAGCGACGACATCGCTAGACTAGACGCGAGCGTGCGCGCAAAGTCCCGGCGCGGCGCGTGACGCGAATCCCCGAGTTATTTCATTTCCAACCCTTTCACAGACCCCGGGAGCGACGCGCTAATTTTATTTTTTCACGCTCTCTGAATAAACCTGTTTTTCCCGCACGCGTACAAGAGCGAGAGAGACAAAGGGAAACTGCTGCTGCTGCGTCGAGCTTATTTCTCGACGTGTCCTCTTGTTTCCTCGCGAACGAACGCTGATTTCCTTTCTCGCCGTTATCATTTGTGAGCGCGTCGTTCGTGCCGCTTCGCGGGGTGCTAATGTCGTTTCGAGCTGAGTGAAGAGAACGAGAGAGTGAGATTGTGTTTCGTTTTTCTTTGGACATTTTTTTTTTTAAATAGGGAGAGTCGCAGTGGAACTCGGTGAATTGAAATTCTTCTTCATGAAATTCTTACGTTGAGTAAATTAGCTGTTGCTGCGGGTGAAAAGTGGCAAACGGAAAGAATATTAAAATTGTGAGGATTTTATGTATACACAATTTTCATTATTGGTAGGGAAAAATAAACTTGTGCTTTATAATTGAAACTTTATGAAACTTTGCAATTCAATTTGTTTTCCACGGAACGGTAAAACTTTTTATTCTCTTTTATTATTATTTCCGTATCGTACGATAAAATCATTTGAACTAATTTAATCGAAAAATAATTGCTCGCAATTATCCAGCTTATTTGCTAAAAGTAAAACCGTGTAAAGTTTTGGACTAATATATAAATTAGTCAAGAAATTAACTAATTTATCAGTTAGAAGTCAGAAGTCACTGTTTGATAATGAAAATATAATGTCATTATATGTCTTCAAAAATACATTTACTCTAGAATCGGTAGATTTTTCACTAAATTATTATCTTGATTCTCGACTTTTTCACTGGCTTATTTTTAAAAGTATAATACACCATTAAAAAATCGAAACTTCTCTTACGCTGTATATATATATATATATATATATATATATATATGTATATTCCTCAAACAATGCATGCGCGCTTGAACAGAGCCAATTCTTTGGTTAGCCGAGGAAAAAACAGCAGAGCGAATCAATAATCAATAACCATCATCCCCCTATATAGTAACCTTTTACGACGCCTTAGCGCAGCTAAACTTTTGTGCGACACGCGCTTATCGATCAATCTCGGCTTTGTGTCGCGCGCTTGTCTTTGCCTCCCCCTCCTTCTCTTTACTTACACTTCGCGCCTGTTACTCATCGCGAGCACGTGAACGTCACATACTTGTCTCTGTGCGCGGAGATTTCACGCTAGCACGCGGCAGGCTTCTTTCGACGCCTTGCAGGGGGTTGATTATATATAACAGAGTGGATGTTCTTCTCATTTCCGGTCGTTAGGGGTATGTTGTTGTTGTTGTTGTTCGTCCGTTTGAAGAGAATGATAAACTGAAAAATTTATGTGCATTTTAATGAATAAAAGGGAAAATCATGAATGCATAATCCTTACTTATACAGGGTATAAGTATATGTTGGATCGTTGTAACCAACTGTTGTTTGTTTTAAAACTTTTCAAGTCCATGTTATGTCTTCAAGTATACATATTAACGAAATCATTGTTCGTATAAGAAACATGAATATATTAGCAAAAAAGCTTTCAGCTTGACCTTGATTGTCAACTCTACCCAGCTGTTCCACATCCTGACTTTTTAAATCGTCTTCCAAATTACCCTTTTTCCACCCCACCCCTGCCCATTATACATATATAAAATTAAAAAAACTTCCAGCCCTCGGAACACCAACCTACTAAAATTTCCTACTCTTACTTCTCCTTCCTCTCTTACCAGCTCGAAATTCTTAATAATCTCGGTGGAAACACAACCCACGTGCGCTTGACAAAAAGCAGCAGGAGGGTGGGTGAAGAATCACGGTTCCGCGAAAAATCACTCTACATAATGTAAGCTCTAGGGGTGGGAGAGGAGGGGAGGGGGCGAAACGCGTCATCGTCGTCGTACACTGCCACTTGCCTGCGGCGGCTGCATCGACGGAAAAGTCGTTTTAAAGGATGATGATATACTCCGTAGGGGATGGTAGAGGTAGAAGAGAGAGAGAGAGAGAGTGAGGGAGACAAAGTGCGAGCTTGCGCTCGTCCGGGAAAGTAGGTCAGCAGGTTTACTGGATTTCACGGGGACGGGGTCGTCGTAGCTGTGGCGCGAGCGAAACACTTACGTCGAAAGCCTTATTCGTCTTTTGCTTTTTACGTTATCCAGAGAGTGAGAGAGAGAGAGAGGTGGTTGCGAGAGATTTTATGGCCAGTCCCCGCAATGTGTAGTCCATTTTAGATAACTGCAGAGAGTCGAGCACGCGGGCGTAAACGTCGTGTATTGAATCCCAGCGTTGCTCGTCTA
Source organism: Torymus texanus (assembly GCA_036873485.1). Taxonomy (NCBI): domain Eukaryota; kingdom Metazoa; phylum Arthropoda; class Insecta; order Hymenoptera; family Torymidae; genus Torymus; species Torymus texanus. The sequence goes on from JAYJLV010000056.1 coordinate 551,476, forward strand.
GTGTTTTCGGAGTGGTTGAAAGATATAAAGGAACAAATTGTTGCTCTGGAAAATTTAATTTCACATAAGTTTTTGTTTTGTTTGTATAGAACCAGAAATTGTTATGACAAAATAGACTTTTTTTACATATTTAATAGTCTTTGTGGTGGTGTATTATACAGTTCATTTCAAAGGTAAATGTAATGACGATCACGAGGCTAGATGAGTTATACGGTTTTGGTTATTGTGATAACTCATGGCCTAGAAGGGAATAAAGGTTAATAGGGAGACTGAAATTTTCTTGTGCAACCTCAAAGCAATTTATCATGAAACTAGCAAGGCATGATATCGCACTTTACCGCCTCACGTGACCTCTTCTCTCTTATACGCGATCAAACTATGTAAGAATTCTTTGAAATATTAGTATCTTGCTTAATAAATTTTATACTTTCATTTACATTTTTTTTTTTTTTAATCGGGACTCGAAAATCTTTTTTTTTTACTGACATCAAATTATGTCGCGTCAAACAATGGAAACGTGTTCTTTATATTTCCTTCAAAATACCACGCGCCACATATCCGAAACCAGCACATTATTCAGCCATCCAAACGACAATCTGTCCGTCAACTATGTCGAGGACCTCCGGCAGTACTCGAAAAACCACTCAAGACCGTCAACCCCTCACGTGTACAAATTCATACACACACACATGTTCTCTCTCTCTCTCTCTCTCTCTTTCTCTTCCTCATCCACATTTACTAACAACGTATTATTCCGTCTCTCTCCGCAGATCCGCGCAGTTGAGCGTAAACAGAGAATAAGAAGAAGCGAGCCGCAGGTCGTGTGTATATATATATACACACACACACACCTATATACTCACATGCACAATAGGTACAGAAATATATATATATTCGTGGACGAAACAACGAGCGGATAATGCCACGACCACATGTATATCTGTGTGTGTGTGTGTGTGTGTATGTATGTATGCGATACGGAGAGAGAGAGAGAGAGAGAGAGAGAGAGAGAGAGAGAGAGAGAGAGAGAGAGAGAGAGAGAGAGAGAGAGA
>JAYJLV010000056.1:560056-577387 GCA_036873485.1 Torymus texanus
TGTGTGTGTGTGTGTGTGTGTGTGTGTGTGTGTGTGTGTATATATATGTATGTATAGAACTGATACATACACCGATGTCGAGGAGTATACGCATATATGTATTCAAATGAAGACTTATGCTAATGAAAATATCGTGTTTCTTCAATGCTCGCGCACGCGCGGGAGCAGCTTCAAGCAGCGCGCGTCGATTGTGCGCGGAAGCGCGAAATTGGTTAATAAATCATATAAGCTATCGCAATGAGGCGGAATTAATCAAATTAGTCGAGTCTGTTGAACGGCGTGTGTCGAAGATCCGTTACTATATATATATATATATATATATATATAAGGTTGACAAAAAATTTTTTTTTTTGTTACCCACCTTCAGTCTGGATCGCGATGCGCGGGTTCGGCTCGTTGATTTATGTATCTTGGAAATTAGAGAAAACAAATCAATTTGAGAGGTCTATGATACTGATTTTGCAAGATCGTCGATAATACTTACATGGGTATCCGGTCATCTAGTATATCCTCATTTCGACTGTATCATTATGCGAGATATTTTTTTTTTTTTTCACGACTTTCTCAGTTTCGTGTATACATAAATTTATAATGATTTGAATTTATAATCCCATGTCACTGGGTTATATTAATGATACCATCCTATTCGGAAATCATCTCTCGAGACATTAATATGTACTAGAAATTATTATAAAACACCGAGGTATCAAGTATTCTAGTAATCAGTCAAAAAAAAAAGAAAAACGTGAATTTGCAAATATCTAATACAAAAGATAATTTATCATACTATGGTAACAACAATATTCTTAATATACACCATCGCCTTCGGGCGAAATTCTCTCTCAAAAAAAGCCTCAACTAAACGACCATACAGACATTGCATCATTGCGATAACGCCGCAGTCATCCTCATAATTCGCCTTCCAAGCGCAACGAACTCGCACTCTCCGCTTGCGCGAGCGAGAAATTCACGGTCGGCCAATCGATTAGGCCTCACGCTCAGCATCGACACAATAGCTCTCTCTCTCTCTCTCTTTCTCTCTCCTTCTATATATACGCGGATGCAACGAAGCAAACCTCCCCCTCGGCATAAAATTCTCGCCCTCTCTATACATATATACGCCACAAGATCGAGAACGCGGAAATTCAAATCAGGCAACGCCTCGTTGCCCTTTTGCCGCGCGTAACAATCGAAAACTATAAATAATAATTAAACCGAACACGCGCGCGAGAAGTGCAGCATCGTGGGTATACCTTAACTAGTGTACGATGCATACACGCGAGTAATGGGACTTTGAGTTATACGATGTAGTGAGGCGGTATATGTATATACAGATGATGCGCGTGTGCACGTATTTTACGGTAACAAGGGAACGAGTGCAGAGTTTTTTTTCTTCTTTTTTTAGGCCGACGTAATGCGTGTGTGTGTGTGTGGGGCTGTAAAGCCAAGGGAATATGAGATGTGCGATTGAATTTTGTGTTGCTGGACGTGCGCGCGTAAATTTCAGCCTCGATGCTAAGGTTGACGCTGAAGTGCATTGTATACCTGGCTGTGTATGTATATATGCGTATGTGTGTATTTTAGTAATTTATTGGTGTGTCGGGTTAAAAGTGGAATGCAGTCGCTGAGGTTCATGTGGGTATAGAACGTATATAGATACTCTCCTTAAAGTTCAAGAAATTGAGTTGAAAAATGCTAGTCTCATTATTAAATAATCCGCATATATTAATAACACGTTGAAAAATATTATACGCGCAATCACTTTATTCATATATTTAATAATTATAAAGTCATCGTCGATATATATACCACGTTACTTTTTTATCCGTCCACGCATCTATATTGTTATGTACTTTTCCGCGCACTGTACACACGATATCCTATTCCTGCATCTTTCTCATGAACCTTTTTCTCATCTTTTCGTGTATATATATATATATATATATATATATATACACTTCGTCGTCACTCTACCCATTTGTTCTGAAATTTATACGATGCTTATTATTATCCTCTCCTTCGACCTCGTATTTAGTATAAGCTTTTGCTTTCCTCTCGCATCACCGAAAACTTCTCGCCGCGCTCTATTCGTCGCGATAATCCGACCCTTTTATCGCGCGACTACACGCCCGGCGGAAATGACGAATTAACACGGCGTTAAAAAACGAGTCTGGCGAGAAAACAAAGGGGGATGCGCTGCACGCCCGCACGCTGAAGCCTGCGTTCTAAAAGCGCACGGAAGATGAAAAAGATTGAGTAGCCTTTTTGCACGATTTGGTCGGGATGAAAAGAGAAGCGCGTGGCGCTGGCTTTTGCCTGGGTATTCTGACTTTAATTAAATTAGTGCCTTTTCAACCTATAAAGAGGGGGATTCATCCGTGTTATTCCTCTCCTACTCTCTATCTCTGTCTCCTTTCTCTCCCTCTTTCTCTCTCTCGCTCTCTCTATTTTTTTATTCATTTTTTTTCGTCTATACTTTCCTCTCTCGTTCTCTCTCTCTCCCTATCAGGTACTAGCGCACGTCTTTGATTAAACTTGGACGCCTTGTTTAATTAAACATGAAAGCTATAAGCGCATTCGTCGATGCACTTTGAACTTGAATAAAATGGATAATCTACCAGCCCTTTGAAAAAGTAGATACAATTCTTGCAATTAAACAGGTTGATCGCTGTCATATATTGTTGGATTATTATTCAGAAATTGTTTATTTGTGATAACGGGATGATTCAAGATAAAATATGTACCATATATAGACATTTTTTATACAACTCAGCTGAGAGAAAATCTGAACAAAAATATTATAAGTCCAAGATTCGAGCTCAGTCGATTATTTATATATTTATAATTATTTTACTTACGGTCATGTGCAATCGAAATGTAAAAGATAACTTATCGATTTTTTGCATATTATTCATAAACTGAATTTTATCTGACAATGTTTTTGAAATAAGTAATTAATAATGCTATGAAATGCATTTGCTTTAAAATATGAGTACCCTTTATTTTTCGATGTATTTTTAGTTGTTTGTAAACTTATGATTTTCAGAATTGGAAAATCAGGACATCAGACGAAAAGTAAAACGTTAAAAGATCTTTTTATATCTTCATTTTTTTTTTCATTCTAGACCAAGAATAATATCGTCGACGAAATTGAAAATTTCAGTATATTTCAGTGAATTATGGGTTATTTTAAAAGCGTGAAGGTATAATTGTAACTTATTCACGAGTGACAAGCCGACAAAAAAAATTATTATTTTCCGAAAACAGCTCTTGATTTCACTTCAATCACTGGCCGTTGAAGCTTATGGTCCATTTAAATCATCATAATAACAAATCTAAAACATTAACGCTATTTCAAAACCTTTATAAACATTTTCATCCAATTTATTGATTAATATCACGTTTACGTCAAGCTTTTCTCGATACACGACCCATAAAAGCGATAGCACCTATAAGAATCTTCCAAATTAGAATGAATGAAGACATAAATAATCCAAGCATCAGCATCACCACCACCACCACGAGAAGAGAACTTCTTCCCGCGTACGCGTGCGATCCGAAGGAAAATATTTACCAACGCACTCGAAGCTCAAAGCCAGCCATGTTTATCGAGCAAACCCCAAGCTCTCTTCTTCTTCTTCTTCTTCGCTTCCTCCTCATCGTTGCTCTATACACTCTCTGCACGCCTGCAGCCACATCGATGACTTATTACACCCCCTGCCTGTTTTGCCCCTCCCATGCCACGCGTAACAACAATACCGTATATATACGTATACGCGCGCCCCGAAAAACTGATCGCGCGCAGCCTTTCCGGATTCTCCGTCATTATTATAGCCGTACCAAATATCAACGACAAATCTCGTATACGCACGCCTCCATACATACATACACACGCCTTGGTGCTACTACTATACATTGTCAGCTAAAAAGTATATATATATATATAGATCTATATACGCGCCATTAATCTTGCTTTCCCGATTTATCCTCGGGAGGCGCGCGCAGGCACGACGCTCTCCTTCACTCTCTCTTTCTCTCTCTCTCTCTCTCTCTCTCTCTGCGGTTTATAGCTTTTCATTATGTAGTCGTCGAGATCAGAGGAGGAGGCAGCTGCTGCTGCTGCTGTTCAGGTTATATACACCGCTGCACGAGAGTTGGATAAAAAGACATCCAGAGCTCCTGCTGCACGCGCGCCCCCCTATATATATATATACGGCACGTGATTTTGGGGACATGTCCGGGCCTTGCCGTACCGATGACGTTCTGATGGCTTTTTTTTGTACTCTACTGCTGGTCTTAGGGGGAACACTGGAGTATAGAATAATGGAGATCATTTTTTTGGATTTTTCCATTGTTGCGCTTTTCTCTCTCTTTTTTTTAAGGGGGGGGGGAGAGGATATATACGGGGTTTTTGCGGGTGCTTTGGGGAGGAAATGAAGGGAGGTGTTGATGGCTGGTTGAGAAACGATTTGTTTTTAGCGCGTGGGTATATTGTGGTGATTTATGCCGGGGTTTATAGATTTTTTTTTAGATTCTTAGGAAGGATGCTTAATAAAGAAGGATGTATCACAAAATACGTATTCTCGTAATAACATAAAAAAGACTTTTTAACGTCTCAAAAAAAAAAAAATATATTCTATGAAAACATTTTTCCATATATAATCTATTTGTCGAGACTGCTGAATAGCCTGTGTATACCTTACACTTGTAAATCAAAATTTAATTATTTCAAAGTCCACATTCTATACCAGTCCATCGCCCTCGTCTCGCGTTCTTATCATTATCAATTAAACTTCCAACTCCTCCCATCTCTACCGTCTGGCATCTCTCTACTATTTTATTAGTTGGGACGCGCGAGAACGCTGCATAAAAGAGATTGACTTTGCGCGCGGTCCACAGTGGCAAGAATAGCAAAACCATGAAGCGAGCGGCATTCCCGGTAATGGGAATAGCATCAGTAGACGGTAGAAGCGCGGGCGACGCGACGTACTCTCATATATTTTACGAAATTAAAAGAAACGCCTTTTCCCTCCCCTTTCCCCTAGCCGGCTATATACACACCGTCGCGACCGATCCGTCGCCAGTGATATATATATACATACACATACACGCGCGGTATGTATTAACATCCAATCTCGTAATGAGAGTGGGCGACATCTATTAACCGGCCAACGACCGGTTTTCTCTCTCTTCCCACGTGCTCATCTCTCTTTCTCTCTCTCTCTGTGTATGTATGTGTGTGTATAGGACTCTAGGGCGACGCTTAATAAGCTGTTCTCGCGGCGAGAAAGAGACGCGCGGTGTCTGCGCCCAGGTATATGTATATATACATAAGAGATAAGCGATCTGATAAATATCTCCCTTTTTTACGCTTTACATTTTTTAATTACAATGATATTAATCACGCCCGAGCGTATAATTACATGTAGATTATTGTATTTCCTTCGAGAAGAGAAAGAGAGAGAGAGAGAGAGAGAGAGAAATTAAAAATTGCGAGAATTATTATATTACAAGTTAACGCTCCGATAATTTTATGCATTGGAGTTTGTACGGAAAAGGGAAGAATGGTCGGAAAAAATATGTGTGATACACGGTGTTTTTTTAATTATTTAATTGGCCAAGCAGTTGCTGTATGTGTGTATACGTGGCTGGTCATTGCTGCAGGCTTTATTAGGCGACGTAGTAATTGGCTGGTAAAATGCCTTTTCACGTCGTATGAGCGCGCAATTTTTATAATTTAATCTTATTAATAATCAAAGGGCTTTGATAATTGCTGGACTTGAGCAGAATTTAACTGAATTTTTCATATATAGTATATTATAAAAAAAAAGACTTCTCGAACAAGTTGTATAAGGCAATTATGTTATTTTTCTCCTCTTATCGTCTGACATTCACTTTAACAACACGGCTAGCGTGAATTTCCGTTGAAAAAAAAAATAACATCTATTTTTTTTTCATGCCACGTCTATCTCTACATCCGGTTTTTTAAACATGATAGAAGAATAGTGTCAACCTTTTCTTTTATCTTTGATTGTTTGACAAGTCTTGTCGTCCTGATTACGTCGCGCAGCTTATGAAAAATAGCGTTGACCTGGAAAAAGACAAATCCGTTTCATTAAAATGATACATAAAACGTTCTTTTTTATTCTTATATATACAAAAAAGATAAACCTTTCCGAGAAAAAAATTAGCGCAATTCTCAGAAATCTTGAACAAACATATTAACTAACGAAATCTAGAAACACAGATATTACTTTCACCTCTGCAAATGGATATATATATATATATATATATATTCAACAACATCCATTACCAAAACCGCATGACGCACCTAACTTTACCCACAGCAAAAGAGATCTTCAAACGCGACGAGTCACTCATTACCATGCGCTGATGCTACCACGACCCTAAACACACGCGTCATCCTACCGTATAACACAGCTACGTCTCTTCTTTTTCATCCCTCTTCCGGTACCACGCGCGTGCGAAAACGTGAAAAAAAGGCGCGACCATACCGATAATACAACCGGACAAAAGCTCGCATATAAGGCATTAACACACGAAAAGCATCCATTCCGCAGTCCATATACGCGAAGAAGGGGACAAGAATCGTCGCGTGTGTATATATATATATATATATATATATATATAAAAGCAAAGGGACATACCATGCATCGTCTTCATCCCCCTTGTGCAGAACGCGTGCGCGTGTTTCCCGAGGGCAGTCCGAAGGGTCGTGGGTATATATATATATATATACACACGATGTGTTCGGTGAAAGCAGCGCGCGTAGGGTATATAATGGGGCCGTTCTCTCTCTCTCTCTCTCTCGGCGCGCACACCATGACCGTGTTCGACGCTAAACGGGCGTGTTTCGTACTTAGGGCTATCTTTGTTCTTTGCAAGAGAGAGAAAGAGAGAGAGAGAGAGAGAGAGAGAGAGAGAGAGAGAGAGAGAGAGAGAGAGAGAGACAGGACGAGAGGTGCGTGGTATGGTGGTGAAGGACCGACGGATGGATGATAGCTCGTCGGGTTGAAGTTGTAAAAGGGCGCCTTTTATTTTTATTTTTATCTCTCCGGGTTCTTGAAACGTACGCCAAAGGGATGGTTTTAGTCGGATTTCATTTCTCTTTTCTGGAACTTTGTTCAAGTGTGGTTTATGTATTATATGGAAAAATTGAATTTCTCATATAATACATGTACCAAACGTACCGTTGTCATATGTTTGCTTTTGACATTTTCAAATCTTTACATATGTTATACACCTACAAATGAGCCCTTCTCCGTCCTTACGTACTGGTAAGAAGACGGACCCGCAGCCTTGGTAGAGAAGCCGCGACGACCGCACTAACTTCTATACCTACCGTCCCGCATTCGCGAATTCAAACACGACCAATTTAAATCTCACGCTATACGCGGTTGCGTACTACCCTTCTCTTGTATACGTATATATATACCTATATATCTCTCGGCATCCGCGAAATTTCCCAGGATTCTACGAGAGAGAGAGAGAGAGAGAGGGAACATGCTCGCTCCCCAATAACACTCGCACCGGCGCATCCTCTCTCGAGTTCCTTTCACGTCGCGCCGCCGTCGTCGTCGACGTCGTTGGCTGAAAAGAGAGCCACTCGAAAGCTACGTAGCGAATTAGCCCGGGAGACGGGGGAGGAAGAGGAGGAGGAGGAGGAGGAGGGAGAAATCGAGCTATACCTCAAAGGCAAAAAGCCATCGAGAGAAGCAGCAGTAGCATCCGCGCAATTTCTCGAGGGTGCCTCCTCCCCTCCCCCTTCGCTGCCTTTCTCTCTTTCCGGCCGGAGGGAGATCGACGACGCGCTCCGAATTTCTCAGATTTCCCGGATATTTTCACTTTTCCCGCCCGCCGCTGCTGCTGAGGCGTGTACATAAGCGGAAAGGAGATACGACGCCGCTCGGGATATACGTTGCAAGCTCTATACTCTGTGACGTGTGCGCGACTGGGTTGTGAGATTGGGTACGCAGAGGGAGAATCGAAGGTGGAGGTTGTACGAGCGGGTTTAGAAAAAGTTGCTGATGTGATCTGGCTGTGTATGTGTGTGTGTATCTATGCGTCTAGGGAGATGCAAATGTCAAATTTTTCGAAACAGCAAGGAAAGGGTAAATTGGATTTTGGGATTTGGCCAAGTTTTCAAAAATAAAAGATTTTTTTTTTTTAAATTTATTTAGTTTGGCTATTTTTCAGTATATATGTGAAAGTGTGCGGGATATATATATGAAAAGCAAACGGAGGAGTGTAGCTTGAAATATGAAAGGTTTGTAGTTTAAAAGAATTTTGTTAAAAATTTCGTATATACATAGATGTTGGCAGAAATGATAATAAAAGTATACTTTTAGTATAAATATAAACGAGAAATCCTTAGATTTACAAAAGGACAAAAACACCTATTTAATCTCGGAATCGCAGTAATCAATTCGAAATCAGAATAAAACCGAGCAAACTATATACATACACACATAGCAGCTCTCATCGCTATCTCAGCACCATCGAATTAATTTCCATCAGCGCTTTATCAGCTCTAAATTCCCACTTGCAAATGATTAAAAAACACATACATATAAGCATCCAATCCTTACAACCAAAGCTCTGATGCATCCCTCCTTCCTCCTTTACAAATTTTTCGAATTTCCGAGATATTATACCCGCTTCTTCTCCTTCGACTTAACCGCTTCTTCTCTCTTTCTCTCTCGCATCTCCAACTGGAGCTACCGGGAGCAGCTTCCTTGTACAGCCTGCAGCTGCATCGACAACAGCAGCAGCAGCAGCAGCAGCAACGTCTCTTATCTTTCGGTTCTCTCTCTCTCTCTCTCTCTCCCCCGGGTGTGGCGCGCGAGCGCGTATAAGCTGCTGCTCTCGGGGTATATCAATTGGCCGACTCATAAATCAGCGCCCGGGCGTATAACGACGAAGCGGCGCGTAGAGAGAGAGAGAGAGAGAGAGAGAGAGAGAGAGAGAGAGAGAGAAAAGGAGAGAGAGTCTCGAGGCCGCATTCGGTCGTTGTACTATCTCTCCTTCTCTCTCTCTCTCCCTCAGTTGCATTCCTCGGGGACGCTCTCTTTTGTGACGAGAGCCGAGTATTAGATGTGTGTGTATATCTGTATATAGCTATACGATGCGTATACACATGTGCGTATATTTTATATATATATACACATATACACGCCTCGTACTTGCGTACGGCTCGGTTCCATTATTATTATCGTTCGGGGATATCTGGCGCGCATAATAACGAGGACGACGCACGGGGTGGATGGCTTATATATACGTGTACATATAATATAACGTACGAGGAGATCGTTTATTGGATCAATTTTTTAGTCGGTGCGCGCGACGTTCAATTTTCACTCTCTCCAACCGCTCTGGGGGTCTTCTTCGAGTTTTGACGCTCGATAATACGCATGCACGCGCTGCTGCTGCTGCTACTCTTTTCCGAGAGGCATAAATAATACTACGAGAGTGAGAGAGCGAGAGAGAGAGAGAGGATACGCATGTATTATACGTGTATATATATATATATATATATATATATATATGAGACGATAAGAAAATTGTTTTGGCCGCTGCTGTATTTCGTGCTCGGTGGGCGGATCTTGGTTTATGTGTACGCGCGTGCACGCGCGACCGTATGTATATGTATATGAAAGGAAGACGCTGCAGGTGCACACGTTACCTTATATATATATATAAGTACGTAAACCGCATACTTGTAGAACGCGTATGCGCGTTTGCGAAATTTCTGCTTTTCGGTGGAATTCGTATAACGATCGAGGTATTCGATTTTATGGGGAGAAAAATGCGGTTCGATGTGATGTACTGCAGTTTTGAATTGGTGCATACGTGTGTGTATGTGTGTGTGTGTGTATGTATATATATATAATATAGTGTCTTATATGAAAAAAACTTGCAAATATTATCCAGAATATTTACGTATTGGAACAATAATGTCTGATTTTACTGAAAATATTTTAACCCTTGAAGATTGTCAACGGGGTTCGATGAAAAAAATTCACGTATTCCGGGATATCGAACGAAAAAGTCTTTCATCTCGACTATTTCCTTTCTTATTCACGGCGAGAAACTCTTTCAATAATAAAAGAAACGTCTTATCGCCGATCGATCGATCGTTCCCGCGTCGATGGCCAACCGATTTCGCGCGAACGCGCGTGTCCTCAAAGCGGTCTCAGAATAAAAGCAAACCCAAAAGCGCCAAAAGGACACCCTTGACGAAAAGGAAACGGAATCTCTTCTCTCTCTCTCTCTCTCTCTCTCTCTCTCTCTACCGCCATCTACAATTTCCAATTACAGCGCGCACAGGGCGATACAAATCCGCGCCGTGTAAGCCGAGCCGTGCTCCCATGTCAAGTTCCCGTAATCCTTTTCCTCTTCCACGAATCTTCCGATAATTAAACAAAAGACGCCTTCCTCCGCCTTCTCCTCCTCCTCCTCCTCTTCCTTTTTTGTCAAAAGCCCACTGTACACGAGAGGAGAGAAGAGAGATAGAGAACGAGAGAGAGAGAGAGAGAGGAGATCCACAAAGGAGTGCGAGCGTATGCATGGGTTATAAAGGGGGAGAGAGAGCTGCGGTAGGCCGCAAACGGAGAAAAGGGTCCTAATGCCCCATGCGAGAGAGTGAGAGAGAGAGAGAGAAAGATCGGTTGGAGATAGTCCGAGGAGATACCGGTCCGATAAGCCCTTTTAACCTAAACAGCGAGAGGGAGATGAAAGAAGAGAAGGAGGAGGAGGAGAGATGGTCCGTGTGGTAGAAGGATTCGGAGGTCGCGTGCAACCGGTGCGACACTGTATGGGAGTTCTCTCTCTCTCTCTTTCTCTCTCTCTCTCTTGATTTTAATTCGAATCGTACGGTGTGGGATTTTTAAGCCTCTGTGTCACCGATTTTCGGAAAACGCCGATGACGTGGATATAGTCTTGTACGAGAAACGAGACAAGGAATAGTGTGAAATTTCGAGTAAGATTGTATCTCGGTGCTGACGTATATATTGCTACTAATATTTTCTCTGTCAAATGTATCCGTCCTATAAATAGACATATGAACATTTTCCTTCTCAACGACAATTTTTTCTAATATATTATTCCTTCCAACATGTTAGAAAAACTATTTTGTAATGTACATCGAACAACAACAACCCATAAAGAACCACTCTTTACATTTCCTTCGGCATACTTTGAACGTGTTCAAAGTCTAAAAGCAATATAAATACAAAAATAACAATTTATTTTCTTCTACCTCCTCCCATCGCCAAACTTGTCAATCGTCACGGACTTTCAACATATCCTATAGTCGTGCGCGTGCCCTCTTCTCTCCCTCTTTTCTACCACATGGTTAAAATTCGATGAGACCCTTAAGAAAATAATGCCCCTGCGAAAAGACAAACACCCACGCGCACGCGTGAGCGAGACTACGTCTACACACCAGACAAACGGAGAAAAAGGAGTCCCCCTTCCTCTTGCTCTCACTCACTATCTCTCTCTCCCTCTCTCTCTCTCTCTCTCTCTCTCTCTCTCTGTCAGACTCGAAGGACGAAGGAAAAGAAGGAACCATTGGGTGAGTTTAATCCAGACCATACTGCCAGCGTAAAGGAAGAATCGTATATATACGTGCGGGGGCGGAGAAGAGGGAGGAAGGCTTGTCTCTCGTTCACGTGCTCGCGAGAGGATTTTCGTGACTTGCTCGGCCTGTTTATCTTTCATTGGCGATGCTGCGGTTGTTGCTGCCGAGTCCCTGATCCTATAGACGCCTTTATCGAATCATTCGACAAGCGAACCGCTCCTCTCTCTCTCTCTCTCTCTCTTTGCGTCTCTCATTCTTATTCGACGGGACGATATTCAAGTTTGGAATTGAGTTATTTTGAATCATAAATTAATTGAGGAGGGTGAGAGAGGGCGAGTAGCGTTGTTCCTGTGTCACTGGACGATTATACAGCGATATTTCAGAGAGTCGTTTTGTACGCTTTTTGGCATCTTTTGTGTGGGTAGAACAAGGAGGAAGCATTAGGGAATTGTCAGCGCTGCGAATGTTTGGGTTTATGTCGGCTATTCGTGGGTCGTATGAGATCGAATAAATTATTGTATAACAAGATTCAACGGCTTCGAAGCTTTCTCATTTTTTTTTGTCATTTTTCGCAGGCTATACGCAAATCTTTCGTATATTTAAAGTTACCGACATATCAGTACATACATAATATACATTATTAATCTCATCACAATAATCATCCCCTCAAAGCGCTAACAAATTTAATCACCGCTCGCTTTGCCATATACATCTATCAATAAGCTTATCATTCTGTATACATCGTCTCACCAATGATCGCCGTGTATACGCTTCATATAATTAAATAACCTCGCGATCGCGGCAAAACAACGAGACCTTCATTTCTTCATTCCGCGCTCAGAGGCAAATAATAAGAAGAAAAAATAGTAATTCGTGGCAGCAGCATCGCGACTCTCGCACAGATACGAGGAAACTCTCTCTCTCTCTCTCTGCTCTCTTCGAAAGGGTAGCAGTATCGAGTCGACATCTTTGCGTCGTGCTACCTATATATACTCGTATTACATATATATGTATGTGTACTGCACGCCGGGGGACTTTGCGTCGAGTGTATATACTGTATCGCGAGTGCGCATCGCACGCGTATAGAGGTTCGGTACGCTCGAGGCATCGTGGTATAGGTATATATGTATATATAATATATATCGAGAGAGAGAGAGAGAGAGAATCGAGAACCAAGAGTTTTCGTGCAGATCGTTGGGAAATCGGTTGCAGGCGGCTGCCGGTGATGATTACTTGCATTTTTTTTTGTTTCATTGGGAGCTCTGATGCTGACGCGCGCGTGGTTGTCGTTTTGAGGAAGCAAATTATATATGGCGAGAAGAAGAGAGAGACGGAGACTGTCGATTCGTATCTTGGAGTTGTCGAAAAAAATACTTGCTTGATACGATATTTAAAAATTTGTCCGTTCAGTTTTAATAATCTCTTTAGATAGGTTAACGTGATTATTACAACCAGATTTATCTTTTCATGTATACACTAGTGAGTGTAAAACGTAGCTTCTTACGTTTGATCAATTTTTTCTTTTAATTTTTACTTCGCTATATACTTTTGTATAATTTAGAATTTTTTGATTAATATTGATGTCATTATATTTTCAATTTGAGAGCTTAATTAATTCTTTGATTAAAAGATGAAAAAGAATTAAGAATCGATAATTTATTGCGTTAAAGTATGCAAACGATTATATAACATTGAACTTTAAATCAATATAACAATTTTAAAAATGCAAACCTCATCAATTTTACTCATTTTACCTCGTATTCAGTCGCTGCCCTTTCCGTTCGTGATGTAATTAACCATACGTATATAAACACACACACATATATATATATATGAGTCGCTCGTTTCACTTACATGCGCGTTCTTATTTGTATAATAGAACGTGTTTAAGAGAGAGAAAGCGTGAGCGATGTCGGCAGAGGGCAAAAGGAAGATGAAGGGAGATTCGCCACGTTTGACGATGCACGTGGTTACGTACGTTACAAGAGTATACGGTAACGAGCTACAAAAAAAAAAAAAAAAAAAAAAGTAGCCTCAACGTCATGTTGTTGGCCTTCGTTACACGTGTTACCCGACTACTTTTTCCCGGACACTAATCCGGACTACTTTTTCCCGCTCTATCGAATGGAGAAGGTTTCAGAGCCCAAATTCGTTAATGATAATGTCACCAATCGATTCAGCGTCGAAAATTATGCTTATATAGGTGATCTAAGGCGATTCAGAGAGAAAAAATATTTCTCCCCTTTCGCGTCCCTGCGACTGGGAAAATTAATATTTTCGTGGTCTGAAGGACACTAATCCCGACTACTTTCTCCCGCTCTATCGAATGAAGAAGGTTTCAGAGCCCTAAGACGAAGAACAAACGGGCTAGGAAAAAAAATTTTGAAATTCATTAAAGATAATGTTACCAATCGATTCAGCGTCGAAAATTACGCTTATATAAGTGATCTGAGGCGATTCAGAGAGAAAAAATGTTTCTCCTCTTTTTCGTCCCTGCGACTGGGAAAATTAATATTTTCGTGGTCTGAAAGACGCTAATTCTGACTAATTTTTCTCGCTCTATCGAATGGAGAAGGTTTCAGAGCCCTAGAATGAAAAGCCAAAGAGCTACGAAAAAAAAAAATTTTTAAATTCGTTAATGATAATGCCACCAATCGATTCAGCGTCGAAAATTACGCTTATATACTTAATTTTTGTTGATGTAATATAACACGTTGCATGTGATAACACGTGCACGGTTTTATTACATAACAATGAAATTTTGTTATACTTCAATGTTAAATAAAAGTTCTTCACGACGTTCTTCAGGTCGGTATTTCGTCTTTGTAAAATTTTTTCGTCCACCATCAACCGTCAATGCCAGAGAGAGAGAGAGAGCAAAACCACCGAATGTAAATTTCAGAATACGCGTCCTCTATATCTTCTCTTGTTCTTCCTCCCTTAAAAAAGAAAAAAAATCTGCCGACCTGTGTAACGAGATTATACACGATGCGCATCGTCAAATCGACCCATCCACAGTGTATATACACAAAAAAAGCCTAATTTTATGCCTAAGATACGCAGCCGTCTCTATATACACATACATATTACACGTATGTGTGTGTGTGTGTATACATCTGAAACCCACAATGCGGTGCGTATACGCTGGCGCACTCGGAAAAAAGTATCGGTTTCAAAGTACACGTGAAACGTGCCCCGCTTATGCCCACATCGTTTTTGCCAAAACGCCGCGTCTTCCGTCGTATATATATATATATATATATATATACACACACATATATGTGTATATACGTGCCTCTTCTCCTTTGTATACAAGAGAAGGGAGAAAAGCCCCCGTGTACGCGTGTATGCGTGCGACAATCGTCGTCTCGAGGGCCCTCGCGGAAGAATGTCAACCGTGCGCGCGCTGAACTTCCTGCCTCTCTTTCTCTTATTCAAGCGCCGCTGCGGCTGCTGCGTCGCTCTCATGGCAGAAAAGCCCGAAATCGATGTCGTCGCGATTCGTCGTAGGTATATATACATATATATATACGCGTACACGCAGACGAGGCCTCTCTGAATAGATGTATATAGAGAAAGGGAGAAAGAGACAGAAACCGGTATTCATCGTGTGGTGCGGTTGTGTACCTATATATGTGTAAATAGTATATGGGTTCGTCGTTTTTTCTTTTTTTTTTTTTTTTGGAGCTCTACTATACTGCGGTTCGACGCTGCGGTGATCAAGATTTCTGTCAAACGCTGCCGTGACTGCTAAATCCGGTGCCGATTGATACTCCTATGGAGCTTTTACAGAAAATGCCCACGAGAGAGTGGATGAAAAAAAAATTGTACTTCCGGTTTGTACCTATATGCGTGTGTATAAACGAGGCGGTGTTTCTTTCTATTTTTCTTTTTTTTTGCGTGACCGGCCGACGAATGGTTATAAAATTTATTGCACTATAGGTACTCTCGTGGTTTCCGTTTTTCAATCGTACGACGCGCACGCGCATCACGGATTGAACCCCTGTGCTCGCGCGTCTCGTTTTGTGTTTTTAGCGAAATTCGACCCGGCGGGTTATTTTTTTTCCAGTGCTCGCTTCGTATATATAGAATGCTGTGGGAACGATGGTGATGCAGTTGGTTGACTTAGCAAATGTACCGCGAGTTTGTGTTGGCGGTACTGTGTGCAGTATACGCAGGTGAAAATTTGGGGAATTGTTGGTTTTCCATGTTTTTGAGGACGCAAAAAGTTCGTATATATACATGCACGTATACATGGTTGATTTTGTCTTTTTGTTTTGAAATAATAGATAAACCATGTGCTGTAAGGTTTCGAAGCTATGACTGATATACACGGAGAACAATTTATTTGTAAACTTTACTTTTTTTATAAGAAAATTTACTTTTTTTATAGTAGTGATGGGACACACTCGACATGGGGGATTTTTACTGTTTGAAATAGTATAATTTTAATATTTTATTAGCAAATTTTACTTTTGAAATATTACTTTTCATCATTTTTGTAGCAAATTTTACTATTTGAAATAGTACTTTTTCTGATTGCTGCAAAAATAATAAAAAGTACTATTTCAAATAGCAAAATTTGCTCTAAAACTAATATTAATATTTAAGAAGTAAAATTATTATTTAAAACAGCAAAAATCCCCTATGTCGAGTGTATCCCAGCACTACTATAAAAATAATAAATTTTCTTATAAAAAAAGTAAATTTTACATATAAATTTTTCTCCGTGTAGATATCAGAATAAACGAGCGTTCCTTTTTTTGCGGCAAACTTTGTATATATATAATAGTTTGTCGAGTTGGAAAATTAGAAAAAATGTCGTCCGAAATTTCAGATCATAAATTTGAGCAAAAAAAATTGGGTTAATTAATACAACTCCGGTACACAGAAAGAGTCGTTTACTGAAGTTTGAATTTTTTTCCGGCTTGTAGAGGGTTTACGTATACTTCAATTTCTTTCATCGTGCGCGACCCAGTTTACTCTGCTGAAGCTAATACAGAGGTTTTCTTATTAGCTGCATGTGCTTATATACAGTTTTATTAAACACGACCGTAAACAAGCTTATTTACACGAAATGTTTGCAAATGTTTCCGCTGCGTATATAAAAATGCAAATATCTTGGTGTGGACAGCCTGATTCTAATAAAGCGTATATGTATCAGGTTACAGTAGTTCTCTTCATATAGCAAATACTGAAAAAACTGATAATGAAAATATATGTATAAATACTCTTGAATGTATATACAAAGCACGATACTATGCTATTCGTAATTCGAGTTTACGAATTCATTTTTAAGATAAAAATTTATTAAAATGCTCGTTTATACGTGTAGTCTTTTGAAAGCTTTTGATTTCGAAGGATAATATATACGATTATATACGTTCGACATATGCTTTAATCATTTTATAGTTAAAAAACAGAGCTAAAAAGATTAAATATTATTCTTTCTCATGATCCAAACAAAACTATAGAAACCGAATGTTCGAAGAAAATATTTTACGCGACAGACAATTTAAATTCGTCTAAAATATTTTAATTGAACGATTGTTAAATATGAACTTGTTTTCTAATTTTTTTTTTCCTAGTAGTTGACTGTAGAGTCTAAAACGAAGGAATATCTTTAATACGTCAAGCTCGACTATCAATTTTATTTCGATGTAGACTTTGATGATCGTATTGTAAATAATTGGTAGAATGAATAAGATGGTCGCACGATCCAATTTGTA
>JAYJLV010000056.1:582013-592901 GCA_036873485.1 Torymus texanus
CCTCTCTCCTTCAAAAAAAAAAAAAAAAAAAAAAAAAAGAAAACACTTGCCCTACCTCTCCATTCTTCTCTTCCCTTGGCGTAGACTTTCTCCTCCGACGACGAGTCGCGCAGCCGGCCTAAAAGCGATTGTTTATACATCGCGCAATCTCGACAGTCGTGCGCGCCTGCAACGATCCGCCCTCTCTTCTCTCTTAAACATTCTTCCGATCTACCTTTCTCTCTTTCTGTCCCCTTTTCTCTCTTCGCCTCTTGCCTCCATAAATTTTGCGACCATGGCCACGAGGCCGCATGTATGTGTGTATGTGTGTGTGTGAAATAGCGTCGCTGAGCGCGCGACATATTTTATCGATCGGGGCCCACGCGATCGCGCCCCATTCACAGATATATATACATACATATATATACAAAGTCTTCTCTCGCTCTCGCTTTCGCTCTCTTTTATAATACTCAGAGGCGAGGGCGCGAGAGATATTACTCGCGAATCATATACGGACCCTCGATTTATACATGTGTCGTATACTATACGCGAGAGCGAGTGCCGGGACCGAGGATGTGAAATATACGTCGTCGGGGAATTTCAAACTATGACTGTACGGGCGTTTTGGGTGTGTGTATGTATATATATGGCACTGTATAGTGTGGAGTTCGATTCTATTGGATTTAGTTTAATGAAATATATGGGAGCGACGACGATTCGACTCGGCTGGACTCTCGTGAATCTTTCGGTGTGTATGTATATATATATGAGAGAGAGAGATGGAATTTGTGCAAGTTGTTGTTTTTTTTTTCGTTGTTGTCTCTCGTTTTGGGGCTTGACCTCTTCGATGACTCGAGTGAAGCAGCTGAACGTGCATTAATTTTTAAATGTAAATTTTCAACCGTCACTATGTGACCTGAATGGGTGGTAAAGAGAGAGATTTATTAGGTTAAGTATAAAATAAGATTGTAAGTCGACTATAGAACTAATTAAATGAATTTAGTTAGATATAAGAATAAAAGCTTTTAGGAAATTATTTTTATAAAGGTAATAAGAATATCAGAGCCGCAGTTTATCTAATTTTTCTTTGTAATAAGGCAATGGGTACGATATTAATTTAATAAAGCTTAAATGAATCCGAGAAAAGCCTTTTATAAAGAGAAAAATGAAGGAATTGAAAGTTCATTAATATAAAGGACATAATTTATATTCGTATAACCAGTGCATATTCCATTAATACTTTATTTTAGCGCTGTGTCCTCTATTAATATAAACTCACCGAGTTCGAATAAAGTAATCATATTTTGTTATAAAAAAATCCCAAATATACATAACGCAGCTCATGTTACAGTGACCTGAACTCTACCTCACTCCTCTTAATCCTTTAATTAACCAGCTATTTTTCCCTTCGATCCCTGGGAACTGGATCAACTACTTCGAGATACTCTACTCCGTCTCATTGCAATCGTCACTCGGCCTGTCTTCACGCGGCCGACAGGCCGAAATTCCAAGGCGTCCGTCGTTTTATTACCGCCGGCGGCTTTTTACCCACTGCGCCCCCATAGTAAAATTTCGGCCGCGCATAAATAAGAAGAAGAGGAGGGGGAAACGGCCGCAAAAGAAGAATCGATCGTTAATTAACCAGCGCAGTGCTGGAAAAAAGTGACATTCCACATGTGTATGTGTATATATATAGGATGTGGTGGTAGAAAAACACGAACGCGATCGCAATTCGCAACGCGCGCGTGAGTGAGGAACGGGGGGGATATGGTAATGACAGGGACGTATGAAAATTTTTTCGCTTGTAGAGATGGAGAAAGAGAGGAACGTGATTTAGTTTGCTTTAATATGAAGCAATAAATAATGCGGCCGAGGAAGGGATGTGAGGATATAGTGTGATGAAAAATATTTCGTTTGAATAAAGTATAAAGGTACGACTGCGGAGTGAATTGAATTTCGCATTTGTGAATATATTTTTCTCAGAAAAGTGTGGAAGAGTATATATATTTTTCGGAGAAAATTTTCGAAGGTTCATATCTACGATATTTTTTCCTATGTTTTATTTAAATTTTCCGTTATATTTTCAATTTTTGTGTTCTTCTTATACTATTCTCTTTTATTGCAGTTCCACCTGAATATTGCGTTGAAACATTCCGCGTGGGAAATGCAATTTTAGAGTGCAGCAGCTTTATAAATGTGCTATATATACACACGCTCATATATACTCACAAGAGTTCTTCATCCGCGACAGCACACAACGTTCTGTCGAACGAAACGCCCGACCTCTCAAACAACATTAATTTCGCCCAATCACCATTTATTTATTTTAATAAGCGGCATATAAATATTGATCCTCTAAATTCGGCATTAATCATAACTGCCTATCGCATAAATTCTACCCCTGTCCCACTCAAAAATAGTAATCCTGTACACACACACACGTATTATATATATATATATATATATATATATATATAAAAACTATACAATCAAATTCAATTCCACAGTCATCATATTCAGGGCTCGCCGCGAATAAAATTATTCCCAGTGCATGTGCGCGCACGCGAGTTCGCAAATTCATTACTCCACATACGTATGTTCATATATGTGTATATATATGCACATAAACACATACATACACGTGTGGCGCGTGGAAGCCACGACAGCGATTTTAGCATACCTGCGCGCTGCTCGACGACGTCTTTGTGCCCGACTCCGCAATAAAAAAAAGAAGAAAAGAAAAAAACGCCGGCCGAGAACGAAGAGAAAGAAGAAACGCACGCCCTCGTATATTTTACTTCCACGCGTGCATGCATACACATATATACGTACGCGTGCAGCTAGAAAGAAAGAGAATAAAGAGCGAGAGAGTGAGAGCAGATTTTTATCATTTGTATTAGTGAGATATGCTAATATCTCTGGGCGAAATCGATGACAAGTGTTCGTGTATGTGTGTGTGTGTGTGTGTGTGTTCGTGTGTATTTGTGTATGTATATGTGGGTTTATTCTCTTTCGGGCGCGTATATACGATGAGTTATGGCCTTTGAGGGCTATAGGCGTGCGCGAGGACCTGCAGATCGTTTTAATCGTGTTTATGTCGAATGGCCGACATTAATTAGAGTGACAAACGATGAAGGCACGCCACTGCCGCCGCGCGTCGCGCGCCGCCGCCGCCGCCGCCGCCACCGCTGTTGCCGTCGCTTAGAAGGACGACTGTTTGGACGCGTAGCGCGTATTAATTACAACTTGGAACGAGAGGGTGGAGGAAGCATAGCAGAGATGAAGAAGAGTAAATAACAAACGTTGACTCGTTTGCTTTTGCAGTGAGCTTCGCAAGTCGTAAAGTAGTCGTGTACGTTGGATGAACTTTCAAATTGGTTAAGAGATTTTTTTTTATGAACGCAAAAATGTTTTAATACTTTGCGGGCGCTTTGTTTATATTAACAGCAATAATAATTATATAATCCTCAAATGTCTATATATATTCATATTTCCATAATTTTTGCAAATCTGTATATTTATTTCTCAGTAAATTAATCGTTAACAGTTAATTAAAATTTAATTGAAATATATATTAAATATAATTTATTTGTATTTCCTTTGCGAAATTCATCGTATACATATTAACACGCGTCCACGTTAAAACTTTTCAACCGAATGTAGAAGGAAAATCGTGTTCGCCATACGCGCTTCCATATCCCCCATACACGAACAACGTACGCGTGCTGCGTGTATCACAATAAAAACCCCTTGCAAACATAAAGCAAGTGCATCACCTGGGGGCGCGTAATTCCAAACGAAAAAGCTCAACCCGCCTCCTCCTCCTACGCACCAATATATATGTGTATATATATATATATATATATACACACACACACACACACACACACACACACACAGATAACAATACCTATACGTGATAGCAAGACAATCCCATCGGCAAAAAGCATCATGGATGCCAAACCCTCCCCGTCTGCTATTATTTTTCCATTATGAAGTTTACGCGTTGCGCTAAATCGCCCGCTTGGCAATTCGTATGCGCTTGCGTACATACGAATTGGTTTTTGCCATAGTATATATACTATATACAGTAGCTCGACGCACGTGCAACTTTCAGTAAAGGGGATGGGGTATAGAGGCTTTTATCGACGCGTCGCGAATGAATAAATTAACAAAATCAATCGTGCGCGGCTAAGCGGTGACGAATAGAAATAGCCTAGCTAGTATATATACATACATATATATGTACCTGCACATATATATCCACGTGTGAGCGTACCTCTCACGCGTTTCGATAATCGATATTCCGCGTAATTAATTTTCTCGCGGCAATAAAGCGGCCGAGAGCGCGCGAGAGGCCGAAATGATGATTGCAGTGCGTGCCGCTAATAAAATCGCGCTGGCGGCAGCCCACTACATAACGTCCATTTAGGTACTGCTAGCGAGCGCGCATGTGTGCGTTATATATATATATATATATATACACGCATATACTGACTGTGTGCACATACATATAGAGTACGGCAGTATTCACGCGTGCGTTCGCGCTAACGAGAATGTTATTTAAGGATATAACGAATTGCGTCATTGAACTGGCGCGCCACGAGAGAGAGAAAGAGGGAGAGAAAGCTTCCCCGAAATTAGAGAAGAATTACATGGCTGCTATACTACTATGTGAGTTTCAGCTGCAGCAGCCGGCCATGTATATGTGTGTATGTATGTATATATGTGGCGCCAAATGTCGGTACGCGGTACCATGCAATTTTCCGATTCACGCGCGTGTTTTACACCTGCCGCGTCTCGCTGAATTTTCAAATATTCAAATGCAGCCGACGGACATGCGTTTATATGTGCAAGCGCTGTGCATTGCGCTCTCATGTGCAAAGAATTCGGTTCGACCATCATAGGCTGTATTTTGGCTGCGAAAGAGCGACTGGACGATTATTTCAATGGGGCGTATACGCGTGCGTATTTATACTATATATAGGTAGAGTCTATGTAGTTGGTTGGTTGAGAGATTCACGTGATTTTTGGGTTTCGAGGGATATGGGTGTGAATGGTATGCTTGAGAGAGTATGTGTAGGAGAGAGATAAGTGTACAATATTTTAAGTTATTTTCACAATATTCTGATATTAAATAGAAACTGGCTCAAAATTGAAATAAATATTGTATTACAATCCCGGTAAGAATTTATATTTTATAACAATACGCAATTTTATAGTAATTTTATAAGAATGCGAACTCTTCATGGCGAATCTTATCGGTATATGCATATAGTTCTACCTTTCTACACTAATGAACACTTTGGTGCGCTATGAAGACCTACAATTTAAACTGGGTTTCGAACTACTATAGAAACAAGTCAAGTATAAGCTCTTCAAAATCCTGAATTTTGAAAAACTTATATAAGCTCGTAGTAAAAAGCAAACACTCCTCGTTGAATGTCTGAAGTGCCCCTTAAATATTTTATAAATAAATGTTTATCTTAAAATAATATATTTGAATAAGATTGTAGGTACTTGATAATGTGTTAACTGAAATTCCAGAAAGTGATTTAAAGCATTAATAATAAAAATCGTAGCAAAAATTTGAATAAGAAAAATTGAACTAATTTTATACTTGGTTCTTCCAAAGGGTAATTAATACTATAATATTATGAATGACACCTTTGTTCATAAATAATCGAAAAAAATATCACTTAGTAGAAATCACTTTACAATTACACTAAACGATAATTGATAATTCCAGTTTTATCCTTTTAATTATATTGAATGTACGTCTTTCGTATCACTCTCATTCTGACCCATCTTAATAAAAACATCACTAAATTCACATTTCCACCGAGCTATAGCAATTATTTCAGACGTTCGCGCGTATAATAACGCTATATAGAAAAGCACGTGGCATTCCAACATCTCCTCTTGCACCCCTAAACTCCCACCATTCGCTCTCTTTGTCTCTGTTGCTCGAAATTAGTACCCCCTCATCCTCTCTCTCTCTCTTACTCTCTGTCTTTTGCGCGTGCTCGCGTTAATCACCTAACAACGCATCCGCGTGCGCGAACAAGCACGTGAGCGCGCGCGCGCGCAACGACACGAAATTAACTGCAAGCACGCGGGGCTGTAGGTGAATATGCCTTCACGTCGTAGAGACGCAGTGCTGCGATAATATTTAAAGCTCAGCCATACGTCGTTGGAGCGCTTAGGAAGGAACATGATGCACGCGCAGCTGCGGTGTATATATATATGTTTATAGAGGTATACGCTGTGTTGCACACGATGCGCGCTCAGATGAGTGCTTTCGAGTCGAGTATTATCTGGTAAGACCCAGGCACGACAAGTATATATGCCGGCGTCGACGTAAGAATAAAATTCATGCGAGAGGCTAATTGATAGCGGTGTTCTTGATTAAAGAGGCGGGGTTAACGTTTTCTGGGTATTAATTTTAACTGTGATAATTAGAGAAAAATTTTGCTTCTTGGAGAAGGATTGTTTTATGCGTATATACAAAGCGGAATATTTCAACTTACCTGTTGACTATCAAGTGTTTTAATTGCATATTCAATCCTGAATAAAAATGATTTTATTGTTTATTTTCGATACTTTTATGATATCTTTCATTGTTTCATATTTTTCAGGGATATAAAAGTATTTTTACAAAACAAAACACAAATCTATCTATTGCAAATCTATATCACATTAACTGATTTTTATCTAGAGATGCAGTTTGATTACAAATTTAAAATCTTTTATAGTAATATGTAAATAAAAAATAGAAGAATTTTTAACAAGAATTAGTACTTGATAACAAGACAATGTACTTATAAATATTACTAATATTCAAAATATGAATGTTGTAAAATGTAAATATCAATAAGAAATCACTAAGGAATGTTTAAAAGTGATTGGAGCATACAATATTCATGCAAACTTAAGCGTCGACATACATATTTGCCAGTATATAAACAGAAAAATATTTAAAAAGTTATGGTTTTACATTTTTTACTACTGAATTTTGCATAAAATCCTGATTTTTCTACTTATATTAGCCAACTTCATCTTCACTTATTTCAACTTTCATCTCACAGATTAAAGTTGTTTTACTTCAAGCTCTATACAATTGGTTTTATACATTCTCCTGCATTTCTCTATTTTCTACACATCAGTAAGCATTCTTCTTTACTATGATATGTCATATACATATTAAATAAAATAAAATACAAAATTTTGAGACTATACTGTGCATTTTATTCATTCTTTAGAACAGTTTAAAATTTAGCGTCCAAGTGTATTTTGAAATTTAAAAGGTTACCTTTTCTTTTACTCTAGTGTATATTCAACGAAAAAAACTAACAAATGCAAGTTGATATTTTTCTCTTTTACAAGCAGTTTCTATATAAACTATTCAAGCTGTTATTAGAGGAGATAGATTTACAATTCAAAGGTAATAGGTGTTAGTATAAAATATTGTCTTTTCTGTTTATAACTTTACTATAGAGACTTGTAGCAATTTGATTGATTTCGTATACACGAAATCAATCTCAAGAAAAAAATACAATCGATTTCACATTACTCAGCCTACTTAACTGATTCTACTGCGAGATTCTACGCGTACAGAATAATTTTTATATTTCAAACAATAGTAATATTATACGGTAGAAGAGACTGTATCGTATTTTTGTGCGCCCCAGCTCCCAACAATATTTTACGAGTCAAAATTGACGAAAAAAAAACAAAGTGTCACATTATCCTGACCAATTCTCAATCATAAAAATAATCATCACTCCTACACATAATTTATCTCTTCTAACCATACACCAAACGTCAAAACGAGTACTCATACCTAACACCCTTCGCGCATACATTACAACCTTTCCCTCTCTTACCACCACGCACACGCACACACGCATACCAACATCTCCCCGAAGTAGCGTGGTAGCGTCGGCAGGAGGTGGCAGGGGGGGAGGGGGCAAAATATTTGCGGCTTTCATTTAAATTAGAGATGGACGCAGCCAAGCGTTAGACGCGCGCGCGCCTCTGCTGCTGTTGTTGCTGCTACTACCGCCACTTTCACTCCCTCCCGCATGTATATATACATATATATGCTATTGCGCCAAGAATAGCGAAACACGTTTCGCGCTCGCGCGCGCGGCGTCTGGCCGCCCTCCTCGCGGCCCTACCACAATGGCTAATTAAAGAGCATGGCTAAGCAAGCGCGCTCGAGCCTTTATATACATATACCCGTACCTACCCACCCACACAGTCGCGGAGAGCTAGCTACGCGCGAGCAAGGAAAAGCGAGAGGCATAAAGATGACGGGATGTTGTATAAGGTATATTCCGAGAGAGAGAGAGAGAGTGGCAGCAGCGGTGGGTATAAGGGGTGGAAAGGAGCGGTCTCGAGTTTCTGGACTCGGCAGATTGTGTAATGGCATTTTCTCGTATATACATAGACACACACGCATATACATAGAGAAGCGAGCAGTAGCGTTGTCGGAATCGACCGCGTGCGAGAGGAACGACAGACGAGAGAGAGAGAGAGAGAGAGAGAGAGAGAGAGAGAGAGAGAGGAGGGTGAACGCTAGAGGCAGTAGCGGTGGTGGTGGTGGTGGTGGTGGCGGTGGCTCCAATGGGTGACACAAAAGCAAACTAACGTTTCCACTAATTACTCGCTTGTAATTAGCCGCCAATTTGGCCGCCGGGAAGCGTGAAATAAGGGGGTGCACTAGCCTGCGTCCCTCCTACTCTACCTCCATCTCCTCCTACCACTCGCCTACTAGTACTACGCGCGCTATACTGGTATTGATTCCGCGTTCCGTAGGAGAGCTAACGGTGTTGGTAGTGGTAGCCAGAGCGAATGAGGGTAAAAAGGCTATAGGGCGCGTATGCGCTATTATAGGTGTAATGCGATGCGCCCAGCTAGCGGAAATCTTATGCCTGTTAAACCGTGCGAGCGGTGACTTTATACTCGTCGTCGTCCTTTCATTTTTCTTTGTTTCTAGCCGTTTACTTTACTTCTTCGAACATGTACTGTTGGTTATTATAGTCCTACCTTACAAATTTTGAGAATGATGTCATTATTTTGTTCAAACTTTATTAAAAAAAACCACTAATTATTTTGCATTAAAAAACTTAGGGGAGTGCACTCTTCGTTTTGGATAATTCATTGTAATTATTTTTTTACGTGGCTTTACGGAATAACGATATAAGTGACAAATTTTTGAAAATCGATTTTATGCGATTATTTTTGTACTTTTAAATAGTCCTCTATATCATTTATTCAGAACAGAAAAAGATAAGGTGCACTCATTTTCGCGCATGAGGACAAGGAAAAGCACTATAAGTGCATATTTTTTTAAATAATTCCCGAAATAACACTATAACTGCACCTGTTTTAAGAATAATTCTCGGAAGAATCATATAACTCTACTTTTTTTAGATAAACTAATTGTTTTATCCAATCATCTTTTTATCTCATTTTTAACATTTTTTATCTTTTCCCTTATTTTTTTCATCCTTATTAATTAAATTGAAAAACAATATAAGGCCATTGAGGCTGGAAACCCCATATAACTCCACTAAAATTTTTCTTATTTCCGGAATAACCATATAGGTGACAGTCGATTTTCATAACGCTTACCAATCACTAATTGGTTCAGTAATTATGATAAAAAATGTGTCATTTAAATATGAAATAATATATCAGTCCTACAGTTAATCTCATTTATCTTAATATTAAACACCGATGCGAAACTAAAACCTCGATTTTCTCCAAACCATGAAAAGTGCAAATATATGGTTATTCCAGAAATCCATAGATATAATAGTTATTGAGGCTCCAGTCGTGGGTACGAAGACAAGAGAGTAGGAGGAAAGTTTGAAAGCGACTGCGGTGTGTCGTGCAAGCGAGATATAGAGGACGAGACATCTAATGACGCTCGTTCTATACAGATCGCCTGGATTTCGACTCGAGTGCACTTTGGAATGTAACTCGGCCCGATCCTCTTACTGTACACGCCGTGTGTGTAACTTTGACGTTGCGGTTGTTGCTGAATATTGCGGAATAAGAGGGGTGAAGACAAGGTGTCTTGGTTTCGTGCGTGGCGAAGGACGATAAGAGAATGACGAAGTTTTTGGAGGATTGTTAGGAGTAATAATGTGTTAGTGGAATAAAAGTTTTGGTGTTTTTAAGCAGAAAAAAATGAACTGATGACAATTATATCAAATGTTACTCAATTAATAAACAAGAAACTGTTCAAGTTACTGTTTATGAAGAAAAAATATATCACTACAATTTTCAAGAACTAGATAAACATTCTAATACTCTCTATAAAAATACTATACCGATAGGTTTTCATCCACCTCCCGATGAACCGTTCAAACGTCCCACGTGTCTTAATGATTCCGAAAACCCTGAGTGCGGCATTCTTTCCGTACGTTCGTCGCATCGACAACGCGTCCTTCGTCGTTTCCCAACCACGTCCCCATATACCCATACACACACACACACACACACACACACACACACACACACACACACACACACATACATACGCATATGCGTTCGTCCTGTACTTCTATGGTATCGGTCTAACGCTCAAGTCTTCTCTCGTCCTCTGTACAGAATCCCTTAACTCTACGCCCGAGCGCGCGCACTCGCAACCACATAGCAAAAAAAAAAAAAAAACAGAAAAAATAAAGAAACACAGAGAGAGAGAGAGAATCAGCGACTTCTGGCTTTCCCTTCGTTCGCTGACTATATCTCTGCACTCGCGCGTCGTATTTAGCATTGCAGAGCTCTGGTATAAGAGAGAGAGAGAGAGAGAGAGAGAGAGAGAGAGAGAGAGAGAGAGAGAGGGAGAGACACATATACTAGCGCTGCGGGAGGGAAATAGATAGAGAGACACGCT
>JAYJLV010000056.1:659344-676880 GCA_036873485.1 Torymus texanus
TTTTGGATAATTCATTGTATTTATTTTTTTACAGGACGAAATAGAGGAGTCGGTAAGGTAGGACTATGGCATCTCCTTAATTGGACAGTAAAGCGGAAGGAAACGCCTGCCTTTAATTGCTAGATTAGTTTATCGAAGTAGTGGTTCGTATGAATTATATTATATACGAGCGGGTAAATCAATAAGGGAGAGAGCGGAAGCTGTAACGGGAAGATAGTGGAACAGGATGTATCTGTTTAATAGTATTTTATAATATAAATGCGATTATATCAAGTTACACATCATAGGATTTCCTGCAAGATGTCGCCTATATATAGGATTACTTCAATAAATTTACACTTTATAATGCTGTGTCTTTTCGGATCTCAATATTTCTTCGTGATTCATCCAACAGAGTATAAGAGGCAACCACATTAATATGAAAAATCTCGTTATCGTTGTTCCCCTCGGTAAAATCTTCCATCGGGCGTTATATAAGTATTTGACAACGCGACACGAAACAGTCTCGCGACGCACATTCTTTTTCACGCTCTCCTCGATCGCTGTCTCATAAATTATGCACCTTTCCTCCTCTCTCTCTCTGTCTCTCTCTCATTCAATAAAAAAAACACCTCTCAAGACGCGTCCCCACACGAACCAAAATTTCCCATTCATATTCAAATGTCCATATATATCGAAGTTCCAGACGCAGGAATCCAAACAGAGGCATTTCATTCTCTCTCTCTCTCTCTCTCTCTCTTTCTTCTTCCGAGAGTGCATGCCACAGGTCGCGAAAATAGAGGGGCCGAACCTTCGTTAGATCCGTTTCTTTTTTCTAAGGCGCCGAGTCGGAATCGGGAGTCGACGTTCTTCTACCTTCCCTACTTCGTCGCGCGTGAAAATCTTTTACTCGTAGAGATTTTTTTTTACCTAAGTCTGAGGTTTGATAAACGGCGCTTTGAGGAAAATGCTTGCACAGTTATTTATTTTCTGTGTTCTATATATATATATATATATATACACATGCGTGCGTGAGTTGTGATGGGTTTTGGGAAAACCAAAGTCTGCGGGAAGGGGAAAATGTCGAAATGCTCGCGACGGGGTTGAATAAAAGCACGATTAATCTTGTCTTCAATTAAATGGTGATGCTCCTTTGTCTAATTTTGAATGCTCCGGCAAATAGTCTGATTGAATGATTGATCGACACGTTAGGACAATTTCAAATATACTAATTTGACAATGGATTGTATTACTTAGTATAAAATCATGGAACCTTTTCTTTAAATACAATGCATTATGCTGTTATCATAAAAAAAAGTATTATTTTTTTACGAAAAATTCAATTTTTCAAGGTAACCATCGTATTCGCTTCGTACATATACGTCATTATTATAATGACGAGCTTGGCAAATCTAAATGTTACGTAAATGTTAATGTCGTCCATATACACCAATAAAATGATAATGGATTTCCAACTATATATATATATATATATACACAAGAGCGAAATGCGTGTATACAAAATATTACATTTTACTGTCACGATTACTTAGTGAACGCTACTATACGACTTTATACCCATTAATGCACTACAAATTGCACTTGAGCCGTATATATTATCCATGGAAATCTGCATATATCGGTTGCGGCAACAACAGCCACACACACACATATATACACACAGTTCGAAAAATGTGCTGACTCAGATACAGACGGACGCTCATGCGGAAGCTGCAAGAGCAGCATAGCAGTGCAGCAGTGCCGTAAACTCCTTATGCCGCAGTATAGCGTGCAACAGTAGCACTGATTTACGCGCTTTCAGGCCACTCCTTTCTCTCTCCCGTGTGTTTTCCCTCTCACTCGGTCCTTACTCTTCTTCTTCTTCCTCCTCACGCCCCCAAAGTGTATAACGTTAGAGAACAAAAAAAAAACAAAGAATCTCTCGCTCTATACTACTGGAGTAAAAGATACGAGGCGAAACGAAAATCTGCCACCCCCGCGTTACATATTCCAGAAAAGACACATCACGAGCAGAGTTATTTTTTTATATCCTTCCAAGAGCCAAAGCAACAGCAGACTCGTCGTCGTCGTCGGTGTGGTGTGGGAAAGCTTCCCCTTCGCGCGCGGGGGGCCTACCGTTGCTGCAGCAGCAGCAGCAGCAACGCACTAAATAAGGCTTTGCCATTGTGCGTCCGCTCGACTTCTTGAACGCCCGTCGCGAGGAGAGAGAGAAAGAGAGACGTCTCTCTCTCTCTCTCTCTCCCTTTTCCAGGTACACATATATATAGGTAAGCATATACATACATATATATATATATATATATATATATACACGTAGAGGCTAGTGTATGCATGGGAACGCGTACGCGCGCGACTGGACAGATTCGACGGAGGCGTGCGTGTGAGCCTGTGCACAGTGTAAATGTGTATACGTATATATAAATATAATACACGTGTATATATATATGTGTGTGCGCCTTATATGTTTGGGATCTTTAGCGGGTAGCAAGCAGCAGCCTCCGGGTGACGAGATTCGAGCCTCTCTTTTCTATACGTCTATATAATACATACATACGTGTTAGCTCCCGACGGGAAGCGCGCAATCGTTCGTTCGCCCGTGAACTTTTTATGTGTCGCTCTCCCCCCCCCCTCTTTCCACTCGTCGCCCCCGGATCGTCGTCGTCGTCGTCGTTGCTGTCGTTTTCTCACTCGCGACAACTTATATGTATATGTATATGTATGAATGTGGCGCTCTCTTCCTTCTCTCTTTCTCTCGACGACGTTGAGTTCCTTTTTTTCCTCTCTCTCTCTCTCTCTCTCTCTCACTCTCACTCGCTCTCCTTCACTTTGCGAGAGCGTTTACCTGACACCTGCGAGCTTCTATATAAACAGAAAGGTTTTAAGTTACGCGCTCCGTCGCTTCGTGAGCCCGCGCGCGCGCGCACGTGTGTATAGAGTCGCCAGAGCCGTTTTGTCGCGTTTTATTTTTAATTTTTTTTTTCTCGATCCAACACCTCAAGAGAGCGAGAGAGAGAGAGAGAGAGCATAGTTCTCTCTGCACTCGCAGAGTTCTTTTTGCTGCCGTTCTTGGTTTTATTTCAGTTTTAGAAACGTCGCCAGTCGGAGCACGCGCGTGTGCATACTAAGTTCTCACTCTTACTCTCCCCTCCTCTCTTTTAACCAATGTTTTTTTTCGGCTCTTGTTCGAGACGGTTTGATACACTTTGACAGTTTGAACAAAAAATTTGTCAGGGCTTCTGTTTTGGTTGCGTTATTTAAGTGCTCCCTCGCGTATAGGAAAAAAAATTACATGGAGAGAAAAGATTATGCGTAGTTGTAACTCGTGACTTAATGGTTAAGATTTAAATATAAAATTATTAAAAATTTACTGATATTATGAGCAAATAAGCGAAAAAAACTGGAAAAATCCGGTCTCTTCTTTTTTTCGCTTACACTGTTTACGTTTCTTTAGATATTTCAATTGCATTGAGTAACTACAATCCTTATTTAATAATAATGATAAATTTAACTGTTTAGTCACGATTTTTAACTACAAGTAATAAAGTAATCCGACCTTTGTGTGGTAAATATTATCATTTAACTGTATAAATCAACGTAATGCAAGTGAATTTCCATTATAAACGTAGATTATGTGTGTTACGAATGCACAACTTATAATTTTATGAAATTTCAACTTACGAAGAGAATATAATTACATCGCAAATTATAATTACAATTGTAGTTATTAAATTTCTATTTAATTTATGAATGTAAAATTGTTCTCGAATAATCCCAACAACAAATTTCTCAATTTAATATCAAAAACATTTCATCAGTACAATATAATTACAACCATGCAATATGAGCTCATAAATTTTAGCGATTCTTCCATAAATAATAAGGATTCTCGTAGCCGCGCCTACTTCATAATACAGATGTTCCCATCCATCCCTTTAGTACCTAAACCATCCAAAACTCCAGACAGTATATAGCTCACCCTGGATGCTGCGTCGCGTCTCCCCCTAAACGCGACTATCTTCATCTCTACGGAAAAATAAAAATCTCTACAGTAGACTCGTAAATATCACGCTTCGCGACTTTGTCGCGCGTATACGCATGTATGTATATATACGTATATACATGTGTAGCACGAAATTTTTCTCAAACCTGGCGTCGAGATTTCCCGACGAAACTCTCGCGCCTTCCGGTTGCAACGGGAATTCCAAGACGTTGGGCAACAAATTTCCACAGCCGCGCGACCGTTAAATCGCTCGTAAAAAGTAGATATTCACGATTAAATATGCTCTCGGGTCTTGTTATAAGTAAGATCCTTCTAGTATCTTCTCTCTCTCTTTCTCTCTCTCAGGCTGCGACTATGAAAGTGCCAGAATCGTGTATATATGTATATATAATTTATGAATACGAGAAAAATGCCAAACCGAAAGTAAGGTTAAAGGCAGAAACAACGTATATAAGGAAGTGGCATCGCCCTGCTCGCTCGACGTCACTTCGTTCCTACTCGCCAAGCAGGACGCTGCCGCGTCCTTTGATATACTATACACAAGTTAAAAAGGGGTCGATCTTTCATAGCACTATCGTCGTCGTAGCGCCAACGTCTCTATCTGTCACTCGAAATTTTTCGTCATCGCTATATATATGCGCGCGAGAGAGTTTTTCCATGACGCCGCGTACACTGTTTGTATACATATATATAATATAAGAAGGTGCGTTCTTTATATGAAGGCGGAGAATTAATGTGAAATTATTGATGGGCCAACGCGCGCGAGCTCGTAGGCCTGTAGAAAAGAGGACGTAAAATATTTTGAAAAGCCGTGTGTGAAGATTCATGTATAAAAATAACCAGTTTTCAAGCCATAATTCAGAGACCATTTTTGGTTGGTTCTGCATACAAATGGGATTCACGCGAACGATTGAACGTCGAAGGCAATGCATGCGCTCGCGCACGCTTTTACTGTTTTGAGTTAGATTTCGAGGCGCATGAATTATTATTGGTAAATAAGATATCTTTTTCAATAGTGGATATAACGTTTGACGTTGTCTATAGCTCTCGAATGCTACGTAATGCTCAACTGTCTGATTCCTTTATTTTTCATTCATCGCCATCTAATAAAGTTATATGCATACAATAAAATTTATTATATATAAAGGGAATATCATGGATATATATATATATATACACACACACACACACACACACTTAAAATTCAGTAATATTCATCGAATTATTTGAAACTTTCGTTTTTATTATCAGAAAAAAAAGAGTCAGAAACAACAATAGAATAAATAAATTTTATTATATTCTCATCAAATTGTACAGGATACTAATGAAATAATAAAATCATAAAGAATTATAACACCCATTTAGAAATAAATTGTTTTATCGCTGTGACAATAACAAACTCCATACCAGTTTACATATGTAATTAATCAAACAAATTAATTGACAATCTTTTCTTTTCTACCGCAGTTGTCAAGCAAACCTCAACGATTCCCCTCAGAACCAATATTTTCTCATTAACCGCTTTTATCGAAACGAGTAGTCATCGTCGACGACAAACGGCCACATATATACATACATACACACATATATACGTATCGCACATACTAGAGGTCCTAACATGACTTCCGTATTACCCCACCGTATATAAATAAATTGGTATTGTCCACGAGGCCCATAAATTCGCACTCGACCGTGCGTTCACTCACCATGCCAACCACCTCTCACCCCTCGCTATGCGCCAATCGTTCGACCGCGTCCTCGTCGTCGTCGTCTATATATCAATTTCTCCGTCTCGGTTTTCGACGTCGATCGCTGGCGACCAAGCGAGACGCGCAGTCGCGCTTATTAGCGCTCGTTAACGGCTCCCCCTCCTCTATCTCATCCCCTTCTCTCTCTCTCTCTCTCTCTCTGCTCTCCCCCATTCATTCAAATTCATTCCTTTGTCGTGAGCTCACGAGCAACGAGAGAGAGAAAGAGAGAGATAGTGTGCGGTCACTGTGTCCCCGCGACAATTAAGATCATGCGCGAGTTTAGATGCTTATCGGCGGAATTACAGCTGTGCGTCAGACGAGAGAGACAGAGAGAGGGAGAGCTGGGCGTCGTTGTGGGTCGACGCTCGCTCGAGACGACAAGAGAGAAAGAGAGAATGATACGGACGCAC
This sequence comes from Torymus texanus, assembly GCA_036873485.1. Lineage (NCBI taxonomy): Eukaryota > Metazoa > Arthropoda > Insecta > Hymenoptera > Torymidae > Torymus > Torymus texanus. Next base: position 665,506 of record JAYJLV010000056.1, read on the forward strand.
ACGCGCGCGCGCGAGGAAATAAAAGTCGTTGTTCAATGGCCAGGGCGACAGTTCGTTCCTTGTTTTTAAAGATTGAAAGGATGATTTTGTGGCAATGCAGATTTTATTGCTGTTAAAAGAATGCATTGCCGTAAAATTCACGTATTAAAAAACATTTGATTTAATACATATTAATACACATCATTAGGAAATAAAAAGCTTGTATCATCCTACTAATGACAAGCGTTACTGCATTTCTTCAGTTCGAAAATATCCATTAGTTAACATATATTTTTCGGTATAACTTTGGTATAATTAGCTGAGCGCACAGCGCTTAACTGTTCAGCTATTAATATATATATAATATAATGTAGAAACAACGATAAGAATCAAGGTATTTTAACTGGACTTAGAATTCAATGGAAAAAAAATATACCTTCCACTCATATATATGTATACATATATATAGACTCTAAACAAGCAATTATTAATCCAAATTTCACCAAAGGAAACAATAAAACTGCCTAATTTCCACTCGGAAAAGCAGTCATCGTGACCATCTCTCCTCGTGTGCCAGTAATAGTATAGGGCCATTCCGAGGATTTATCGAGCGTGAGATAGAGCCCGCACGTACAAACTCGGCAGGTGGTGGTATATATAAGAGTCGTTATCAATTTTCGGACAACGATCGAGCGTTATATCCACACACATATATACACACATATACCGTAATTGAACAGGTCGCATTCACGTTACTATTTATATTCTTTGTTTACCGAAGCTCTCTAATATGCCGTAGGGGTGAAGGGACGAGAGAAAAAAAAGGGAGAAATCGCGCTGATTTATCGTTTTCCCGGGTACTCGGCCATCATATCTGATGGTATTATATACATGAAACGTCTCGTTGACGGGACATAATGACGGCAGGACAAAAGTTTTCGGATAGCTCTTTGCATCGTTCATTGCGTTAATTTGAATTATTATTGCCTGTATACCAACCATATTCTCCTATATATACTATATACACGCTATATTCGTCGACTGAAATAATTTTTATATACAATAATACTTCGCACTGAGCTAAAAATATATAACCATTGCGCACATATGATATATGTTCTCTTTGTTTTCTTTTCCAGACGATATACAGCAACTCGACGGATTGACCGAGCTTGTGGACCTCATCATGCTGTGCGTTGGCCTTTTTGAGAGCATCATGATTGCGTCTAAGTGGATAGCTCGTCAGCGTAAGCGCGTGCGCGCCGCTTGCGACAGCAAATTAAAATACTTGCGGTTGTGATACGATGCAGACGAGGGATTTCATCGTGTATCATAGTATATGCTCACATATATACACACGTCAGAAGACAAATGATAAACATGAATATACTGTTTCTCGAGACACCCCGATTGAAATTTACGCGAGTGGTCCGGCGAACGATTTTAAAACCGTTCGCGCATCAATTGGCGAATTTCTAATTTTCGCCTTATTGCTCTACATTGCAATGATGTTCGTGTGTGTGTGTGTGTGTGTGTATACTTTTTTTTAAACTAGAAGTTCCGCGCATCATAGCTGAGTCATAATTTACAGCGATGTTATTATGACTGACGGCGTGCAATGCACACAGATGCACGAGGATAGCGTGAGAAGGAAAGTTGTAGGCTTTTATGACAGTAAATATCGTTGCGCGCGATGGCATTACACGCAGGCACAGTTTATATTACCCTATAGAATGCCGTAAAAGTCTCATCAATTCGATTAAAAGTAGTTTTTCTTTTTTTTAACTACGCTAGGCTATGCTTTGAATTTTAAAAGTCTCATCAATTCGATTAAAAGTAGTTTTTCTTTTTTTTAACTACGCTAGGCTATGCTTTGAACTTTAAAATGCACTCGCTTTCAAACACAAACAATATTTCAGAGTTCTTTGTGACTAAACGTACTTGCGGCATATCCAACGCTCACTTCCTTTAAAAAAAAAGGAGTAGAATGAAAAAAAAAATCTCTTCCCAGAAGATATCATTTCGCGTTTTGCATCCGTTTTTTTTTATTACACGACTCTATACATAGTTTAAGTTTCGTGAACAATGATTCAAACGGAAGGTGGTTATAAGAGCGCACCCACTTTAATATACTACGACTGAGCACCGTCCGCGAGTGAAAATAAACCATCCTCGGCGACGTCGCCGCGTGCCAGTTTTTGTGAGCGCCATCATTCATCCCCACGAATTCCGAAAGCTCCGGTAATATAAAATTTTATTGCGCTCCCGCTCACTAGCACGGCATATTATATTATACGTATTTCTTCGTAAATGTAATAAACCACTGTATATAGGTGTTATCTTTCACTCACCCGCTGTCCATCTAGCGTGTAACTATCGGGAAAACGCACCGCATCCTCTCTCGTTTTTCGTTACCCCCTCCGACGACGATCCCGTTTTTTTTTCCTTTCTCTCGTGACTTTCTCGTAACCGCGTTCGCGCCCGTCTGTATATACGACTCCCTAAAGACGTTGCGACACGACCGAAGTGTCATTAGTATCGCGTTACCCACGGTGGGCACCCACAACGATTTGTAGTTCACAAATTCATGTCTTTTTCTTGCTTTTCCTCGCACCAATGGCAGCCACATCGCATTCTCTCGTTAAGGAAGAAAATCGAGCCGAAAAGAGAGAGACAGTGGCAAGGGATAACCACACAGCATCTGCGGGGGCGCGTGTCGTGTGCGGGGGGGATAAAAATAGAAGGGTGGGTCGTTGGAAAGAACGGGCGAAAAAGTTTTACGGCGAAAAAGCTCGTAAGTTGGTGTATCGTCCGGGGTTGGATTTGATTAATACAGACGCTTTCTCGATAAGGAATATAAGGGATCCTTTTGTGCCAACCTTTGCTGATGTCTGAATTTTGTATTCTTTGCGCGGTTGTGGTGACGCAACAGATGGCAAAAGTAGGCGGTGGCGTTGTTTGCTCTCTTTTTTTCCTCTTTTTTTTTTGTTGAAACACTTTGTTAGCAGTGAGTCAGGAAAATCGTCCTAGCAGATTATGACGTAATCGCGTAGCCACAGAAGTATAATATTATACGCGTAGATATGTTTTCTCGTTTGTTAAAAGTAGTATGGTTATATATAATATATAATTAATTATATTTTGCGTGAAATTATACGTAAATTTTTGCAATGTTCTGTGTAGTTTTTTGTTGAAAAATTTCATTACATCCGTCTTTATTAATAATATTTTTCGTATTATTTCGGAACGAATTTTTGTTCTAATTATCTTCAGATTATTTCCCCTTTTTCATTAATAAATTCAGCTACACGTATATGAGCTGTCCTAATGAATGTCTCTTTGTTCGTTATGAACAAGAGAAACCAGCATTCATTTATAAAAAGATTTAATTTATTTTATTACTTTTGCGTTTTACACTTACTTTTCAAATATAATGTTAAAATAAAATTAGTCATTTATACAGCAAGACGACGAAGTCGAAATCTAGAAAATCAATGTTGTCCTTGGTAGAAAATTATGATATTTTACAGTTGATGTGTTATTTAAAATGAAAGTATTTTTAGTGAAAATCGGTAGCTAGAAATACCAGAATATACCTAAAAATAGTACTAACACTTAAATTATGAATGCTCTCATAAAATATGAATACCACATTAACGTTAAATTGGTATATATAAATTATGTATCAAATAAAAATTAAATATTCTTCTAAACCATTAAGATAACTAAAATCGAGATAATTTATGATTATCATTTCTACAAGGAGAATCTATGTACTACGGTCACATACAACCTATTTATCACAAAATCAAAAATTATTTATTTTTTTTAATTTTGAAAAATTTCTCGACAAATATCATGTTTTTTTAGATATTTCAATTCAAACTGAATTTTTTATTTACTGGCTTTCACAAATTTTTAAAACGCAATAAAATTAGTATCACGTCCCGTTGTAAAGGCGCATCCATTACCCATTTACTCACGTGTGTGTTTGTACACAGACACTCACATCACTCATTCGACTCTTCTACAGGGCCACAATAATCTGCCATCCCGAAGGCGAGAAAAAAAATCCTTTCTGTCATCCCTCGGTTCTCGCGGGGGTGGTTTGTCTTACGAAATCACGCCTTCTTCTTCTCTCCGTCCAACTTCTGGACGCTTTTTGTTACCCACGTAGTACTACAAACCTCAATGATAGCTGTTGACCCATATACACACGCGTGTCACTATATACACGTATATATATAGTATCTCACTAAAACAGCGAAGTGTTCTTTTCAAAGCAGCACGCGTTATATATACGTATATATATTTGGTAGGTGTTGCAGCAGCCACTGCACTTTGTCGCAATCGGATTGAAGTATGTACTGCGATGAAATTTAAGAGCTGCACGACTGATGCATCAAGTCCTATTCTATACAGCGTTGCTGGGAACAAAGAGGGCGTTGAGAAGTTATATCGCACGATCGTTGCGTATATATATATATACACTTATACGCAGTGTCGTTTGTAGGTTTATGCTTTCGAGAGACTAAGTGGTCGCACAGTGGAGGAGCCTTTATTTTTAGCCGCTTCACAAACTGTGATGTCTTTGATGAAAGCTATTATAGGTCAATGTGGTATTTGTTGAATAATATAAGTATGAACATGAAAATTTTGGATATACGATTACGTATAATGTATAGTAATGATAAAGCTATAAAGATTCAAAGCAGAAATGATAAGTATATATAAAACGTTTATTCGAACGTTCGTTGGTAATAAAAAGATTTTTTTTTTTGTTCTTTCATGTTCGCGTTTTGATTTCGCAGTGAAAGAATAAATATTGTAGCAATAACACAGGTCCGTAGGTTTAAGTTCCGGATTTAAAACCGGGCGGGAAACTGGGATTTCCTGTGTGCGCGGTGGCAATATTGACTGTTCGAGGCACGCGCTCATCAAAGAAAACATCCTCTAGTCGAGCACATGTGTATGTGTGTGTATATATGTATATATGTCGCGTGGAAAACTTACGTTTCAGTGGGACTGCGGGATGAACATGTATTTCAGCTTCATCAACGTAATGTATTATAGCTATGCCTTTCCACCATTTCTCTCCTTTGCTTCATCTATATATAATATTACGGAGAAACCTATACGTAATTAAAAACCGCAAATTTTATTGTATTCGAATGTCTCTCTAAATTCACTGATATTTTACATTATCAACGCTCTAAGTAATTAAATTTGTTCAGAATTCTGCGACAAGCCCACGTTCTTATAAAGCTGCGAATAATCAAGATGATCTCGTATAACCCTCATCGCGATAAATATATAAGTAAATTAATCTTTAATTGCTCGCATAAAGCTTCTTTTATCTTTAGCATGGACCCAAAACTCGTTTTCGAAACACGAGACTACGACCAATCTGACTCCTCGTTCAACTTTTCTCGCTCTGTCGCAGTTTTAAATTTTACTTGTGCGCGTGCTTTTGAAATGAACTTTAAATTCGTTTACGGACATCCCGGTTACATGCTACCTATATATATATATATATATATATATATATATACACACATACACTCGAATAATTCTATGCGGGTGACGGTGAGACGACGAAATGAAAATAAAAAAAAAAGAAAGAGACCTCGCTCGTAGAGAAAAGTTAGTCCCCGCGAAATGTTCTCGTCCAGTAGCCGTTGCACAAGAGTACCTGATAAAGATACCCTTTCGGTGGAGGTATAAAGGGTATAGAAGAGTAGTGCGTCGTCGTAGTTCCTTCCCCCTTTCCACCTTTTATTTCTCGTAATGGAACCGAAGTACATTGTAAAGCTAAAAGTATATAGTGGGCGTAGTGACGTCAAGGAGAAAAAGTAATCTATTGAAAATTGGCGGTAGTGCTGCTATACGCGCACGTCGTGAATGGCTGTCCATTTGATAAAGAGGAGAGTAGAGAACCTTTCTTTCTCTTCTCTCTTATACATTTGGGATTTCATTCCGTTAACCACACGCGCGCGCTTGAGTTGTAATTAAACGAAACTTTAGGACTGCTGAAGAGAGAAAAAGTATCTTATTCCATGCACAGGGCGACAACTATTTATTTAATACCACCAAACGATACACGATAAAAATAAAAATATAATGTTGTAAAATCGCCTCTCATGATGGCACGCATGCACGTTCTTCCAATTAATCCCACCTCACTTTCTAAAACGTTAACGGCCGCGTGTGTGGAGAGTAACGAGTGCATTAAATCGCTACTGATTAACAAAAATCTACATTTTATTCAAATTGTATACACGATCGTGGAGAGTTTTGAAAACCGCACACAAACGAGCTTTCATTGCCAAGCAAGAAAAAAAATAGAAGAAAAGAACCGCTGTAAAAGTAGTCGAGGGCGCGCACGCGGTCACTATATTTATGATATCGCTTCGAATGAAATTTCATGCCCCCTAAATCAAGAAACAAGATCCCCCGAAGTATAAAGACGTTTTAGGAACGATGACATAAACTTTAACGAGCAGCTACACGGCCAATAAGGCAAAATGTATTTGCACATAAACAACGTACGCGCATGCTCTCTCTCTCTCTCTGTCTCTCTCTCTCTCTCACCGAAAGGCCCGCGTATACAGCGAGATATGGGCGAGTATATAGTGTACAGCTATCGTATCCGATGATCTGCCCTTGAAATCTCGATTCCCCTCATTAGAACGTCGCGCAGCACGGATTCACCTCCTATATATACACATACACATATAGATACGCGTGCGAGTGCCATTAAAAAGCGCGACGAAATCAACGCGAGAGTACAAAAAGAATAATAATAATAATAATAATCATCATCATCCCCCTTCATTCTCATCGGAGGCAATTACGTGCATCCTTTCGCGTTCATCGTTAACCACACATATATATGCACACATACGCACGTATATACAGAGCTTTGAGAGAGTGTCGCGCGCGTATATATATACACACGTTCGCGTTGGTCTCGACCTCGACTCCTCGACTCTCTGCTTTGCTCTTGTATTCTTCGGCTCATTTGACCGCGTCCACAGACGGTTAATTGACCGTGTTACATTGCATTAAGAGGCTGCGTGCGCTCGCGTTTGCGTCTGTATGGGCTCTTTCTGTACACACGGCTGAACGACGTTCTCGTTCGACGATTATAAGGGAGCTACGATGCTGCTGTTGTTGCTGCTGCTGCTGCTGAAGCTGCTGTGTGAGAGGATTCAATGGCATGGCAAGGAGATTGAAAGTCACCGAGGTGGTGCTATATACATGAGAGCATATATATATATCGGAGAGAGTGAGAGAAGACGATCGCTTATTAGAGGGCTCTATAAGTGTTGGAAAATAAGATTATGCTTGCCGCGATATATTTACAGATTTGCTTTGTGGTTGTTTATATACATGCTTTGGTTGCTTTGTATGATGTTTGTTGGAATTGGTAAGTTATTTTATTGAGTTGTATTTATTGAGTTCTGAAATAAACAATTTCAGAAAATTTTTATTTACAAAAGTCAAAAAATATTTTAATAGAGCTGTAATATGCTCTTCACGAATTTCTGTAATTTTGGTTTCGTTAATCAGCTGAATATATAATAAATGATCCTCTGAGAATCTTTAAAATTTTGCGAGAATTTCGCTGGAAATTTCTCTTTGACGAAAACAACACAGAAATCAAATTTAATTGTTTGACTTGACTCAAACGATCGTGTCCAGGAAATTGAACATAATTGTTCGACGAAACGTTGTAAAGGACAAATTTATAATAAATACACGATGATATTAAAAATTATAAGATTAGTGATTGAAGTTATTACAAATTTTCATACTTAAGTCGATGATAAAAATCAATGTAATCAAAAATAAATGAGAATGTAAGCAGTTAAATATATGATCCTCAAAATAAATTCAATAATAGGTAATTTTTCGTCTTTCCCATCAGCTGTATGAGCGGACATTATACTCTTTGTACAGCACTCAAATGAAAGAAACCAAATTAAATTACCACCGATATTATATATATTTGATCACATAATCCATCAATTCTTTACGGAATCGATTAAGATATATACCAATACTCATGAAAAATAATCCATCCGTTAAATTACATTTAAATAATCGATTAAATTTTCATTCAATTATCACATCCCTCGTATGTCCAATTCCGACCAGTCCACTGTCATCCCTTTTCCCATTCTTAACACGCACCCCAAAGGCTCTCGAGTGTAATCGCATTGAATTCGAAAAAGTAACTCATGCACACAGACCGACGCGTGTCGCACTCTACATCGTCGCTTGACGATGGGTCAAAATTAATCGGCCAGTCCAACTGCTTCCACACGTCGAATATATACCACGACGAGGCGTCCCGAGGTCAAATGCTGCAGCAACAGCAGCAGCAGCCTCACATCACATACTCTTATGTGTATATATATACATACACGAGAAATTATAGCCCCCCCTTGAACGCTTGCTCCCTCCTTTGTTTCGATCATGTGCAAGTATAGAAGAAGAGGGGAGGAGAGAGCACGCGCAAGAGAGAGAGAGAGAGAGAGAAAGCAGCCGAGAATGATTAACGCGCAAAGTGCGAACTATAAAGTGCAAAGTGCGAGAGAAGAGGCGGGTGCAGGCGGGAAGGGAAGAGGCAAATTGCCGTAATCGGAGGCGCCCACGTGGAGAGAGAAGGAGAGAAGGGGGCAAGTTCGCACGGAGCGACGTTGATACGGAGCAACGAGTTTCTGAATGGCGGTCCGCGAGACGTGTATTTGAAATTTTCGGTACACGAGAGACGAAGAGGGTGCGAGATAACGGAGGTATGATGGTGTATATATATATATATATATATATATATAGCTCTGCGCGCGGGCTTGCGGTAAAGATGACTTGATTGCGGCGCTTTGTATATGATTAGTTGGTGTGTATATACGTGTACACGTGTGCTTAATTCGAAATGTTTATTTGAAATTCATTCGCAAGATAAAAATTAATTAATCGCAGAATGGAGAAAATATTTTTGTTGAGAATTTTGGAGTTCTCGTGAAATCAGATACAGAAGAGTTTCGTATATATTTTAAGAAGAAATTAATTATGGAGATACATATATGTATATTTGATCGCGAATGATTATTGTATAAGAAACAAATTATATGATTAGTGATTAAAGTTATTACGAAAAATTGTATATCAAACTCGATGAAAAAAAATAGTTTGTACGGCTTCTAGGTATAACAACAAAAGCAGTGATTCCACGTAACAAGTCAGATTGGATCAAAACAATTTAGTGTATTTTCGCGGAACGGTAGATTTATTGCAACAATCGACGTCTTTTTGAAAAACCTCACAAATATCCGGGAATTCAAATTTTCTTCTCAATAAAAGCTCATATATACGTACAAAAGCATTTTGACGCTATACAGCAATAAAACAAAGGTCAGTCGCCCCCTTGCAATAAAACTTTTTTCATCCCACGAGCGAGCAACTCTGTTGAACTCTTGTGTCCCTCTTTTCCCCGTCGTTTCTCTGTATACGCTACTCCCATTGAATTCGAATCGCGGAAAAGGATTCACCTGACCAATTACAAACCCCCTTTTGGCCTCTACCCGTATAACGAGAACGGTAGTGTTCGGCCGTGCCCTCGAAGAATATAAGAGTCGTTTGTTCCCCTCCCTATATATACGTATGGTTATACATAACAAATGGTCGCGTATTATATATATACATAAATCCAACGTTGAGCGGCATGATAAAAAGAGCTGACGAGGTGCGGGGGCGTGTGCAATATATAAAATAACGTTAGATTGCCACTTGCAATTATAAAGCAGCACGATCCTCTATACTCGCAATCGAAACGCGTGCACTTGACCCTCTCATAACTCGGTATCCATCGATCGTCACGTTTATATATCTGTGGCTTCCAGGCATAACCGAATAAGTCTACTTTTCGCGTTTCCGAGAAAAACGGGTTTTAATGTTCAAACTTATATAATAGTAAGATCGGGAGAAACGAGATGAGTCGCGATACTTGACTAATCAATTGACACATTCAAAACACATATTTACACGCTAGTTTGAGTAGTTTATATATTTTTTGATGCGTTAAAAACGAGTAAGAACTTAAAAAAGTATGGACTTATCTAATAGTACTTAATTTAATTATGAAACGGGCCAATAAATTACAAAATTAACAGTTGTTCAATAAATTCTTATAACTTATTCAAGAAATTTCTATTTTTTTGACATTTCTATTTAATTTACGACCATTTATATTGTATTTGTATTGTACTAATATTGTAAAATTTTAAAATGTTTATAATTTGAAAGTGTATAGGACACTTAAAACACTTGAAACAGATATATATATTAGTCATTATATTAACATTCAATTAGAATAGATAAAATAAATTACAACTACGATAAACCAAAAAAATAATGGACTTATCTGATAACGTTTCAGGTGTATTGTATAGTTTTACGACAATATTTTTGCTACTACTAAAAGTGGTAAAAGAAAAAGGCCTATTTGAAGATACAAAATCCGGGGTTATCTCGATTTTTAAAAAAAGTGGACTTATCCGGTTATGCCTCGAAGTCATGCACACGTATATCAGAAAGCTGTATACAACGCATGCGCGTGTATATCTGGGTAAAAAAAAATAGATATCCCCGTTTATATATATGGATAAGGTCTCGTCGAAGGACACTCTTCGATCGCTCGTTCGCACTGTGGGGTGAGGAGAATTATTAATTCCGTCCTTTCCCGCGTTTATAGAGACATCGCGCCGCAGCAGCAGCAACAGCAGCAGCCGGGCTCGTAAACGCCGGTGAAATATACGAGCCCGTCGCATTAAATTCGATGCATAATAGCGCGCGGCGTTCCCTCTCTCTCTCTCACTCTTTCGTATATATACACGCAGACACACGGGGAGGAAAAATGTATCCTACGCCTATAAGTCGCCGCGGGTAGGATAAATATCGCTTATAAACTCTGAATCTCCGCGGGATTTTTCTCGCCTTTCAGAGCGCGAGCTCGATAAGGATCGAGAACCGCATGCGCGGTGAAAAAAAACAGCGGCCGCATGCGGAATATTGTTGTATGATGCTGGAACGTGTATGTATATACGTGTGTATATATATATATATATATATATATATATATATATATATAGCTCATAAACAAATAGCCTCGCGGCGGCGGGTCTGCTATAGCCCTGGAGGCGGATGAAATTATGCTATTAGTACGGACCTTATGAATGTATCGGTGCGGATGATTTTTTCGTCGCGGTGTCGAGCGGCATCATAGGCTCTATCTCTATCTCTCACGGATATAGGGAGGAGGAGGGATTTGTTCGTGGATATATATATATATATATATATATATATATATATATATACACACACACACACACACA